>CAUYLG010041974.1:0-13110 GCA_963573385.1 Cacajao melanocephalus | reverse complement strand
GGAACCAAAAAAGAGCCCACATAGCCAAGACACTACTAAGCAAAAAGAACAAACCTGGAGGTATCATACTACCTGACTTCAAAATATATACTACAAGGCTACAGTAAAAAAACAACAGCTTGGTTCTGGTACGAAAACAGATTTATAGACCAGTGGTACAGAACAGTGGCCTCAGTAATAACACCACACATCTATAGCCATCTGATCTTTGACAAACCTGACAAAAACAAGCAATGGGGAATGGATTCCCTATTTAATAAATGGTGTTGGGAAAACTGGCTAGCCAGGTGAAGAAAGCTGAAACTGGATCCTTTCCTTACACCTTATACGAAAATTAATTCCAGATGGATTAAAGACTTAAACATAAGACCTAGCACCATAAAAACCCTGGAAGAAAACCTAGGCAATACCATGCAGGACATAGGCATGGGCAAGGACTTCATGACTAAAACACCAAAAGTAATGGCAGCAAAAGCCAAAATAGACAAATGGGATATAATTAAACTTAAGAGCTTCTGCACAGCAAAAGAAACTATCATTAGAATGAGAGAGGCAGACCCACCCTTATTCTGGGTGGGTACCATCTAATTAGCTGCCAGTGCAGCTGGAATAAAGCAGCAGAAGTTGGAAAGAGCAGACTTGCTGAGTCTTCTGGCCTTCATCTTTCTCCCTTGCTGGATGCTTCCTGCCCTCAAACATCAGATTCCAAGTTCTTCAGCTTTTAGACTCTTAGACTTCCACCAGTGGTTTGCCAGGGGCTCTTGGGCCTTTGACAACAGACTTAAGGCTGCGCCATTGGCTTCCCTACTTTTGAGGTTTCTGGTCTTGGACTGGCTTCCTTGTTCCTCAGCTTGCAGACTGCCTGTTGTGAGACTTTACCTTGTGACTGTGTGAGTCAATACTCCTTATTAAACTCCCCATTCATATATTCATCTATCCTATTAGTTTTGTCCCTCTAGAGATCACTGACTAATACACTGGCTATGTGTCTGACGGTATATTTTATCAAGAAATGTTATATCTTATATTTATTTTTCACATCTATATTTTTGAGTTCTCTTTTACTGTGGTGAGTCTGATTTTTGGTATCACAACAAAGCTGGCCTCATAAAATAAGCTGATACTTGTTTCTGGTAGATTGTGTGCAAAATTGTTTTTTCTTTCTTAAGTATGTTCCATAATTAGTCAATAAAGCTATCTATTTGGGCCTGAAGGATTTTTGTAAGATTTTCAAGTACAGATTCATTTTCTTAATAGGTAGAGATTTATTCAGGTTATGCATTATTTTTTAGTGAGCTTTTATTATGTTTTAGTATTTCAAGGGATTTGTTAATTTAATCTAAGTTTTATAAATTACGGCATTAAGCTGTTTACAATGTCTGTAAGATCTATAATATTTTTCATTTTCACGCCTCTACTAATAATTTGTGTGTGTGTGTATGTGTGTGTGTGTTTTCTGACTAGTCTTAGTAAAGATTTTTAATTTTATTGGTCTCTTTAAAAAAACAGACTTTAGTTTCATATATTTACATTTGTTAGCTTTTGGATTCTATTTTTATTGATTTCTGCCTTTATATATAGTATTTCCTTCTTTCTGTTTGCTTTGAATATAATTTGCTGTTCTTTTCTAGTTTCTAATGGAGACAATTAGATCATTATTTTAGACATTCTTTTTCTATATTAGCACTTAAAAACTAAAATTTTCTTCTAAATTTTGCTTTAATTGTATACAAAAAATATTGACATCTTTTGCTTATTGTCATTAGTTCAAAATATTCTCTGTATTTCTTTGGTGATCTTTTCTTTGGCCCATGAGTTATTTCAGTGTAATCTTTTAAATTCTCAGATACATAGGTCTTTTATAGGTGTATTATTTTGTTATTTGTAATTAAATTTCATTTTGACTAGGGAACATATTATGTAAAATTTCAATTTTTTAAGATTTATTTTCCATCCTATGTTCTATCTTCATGTACATTTTATGAAAAATATATGCTTCTTCAGTTGTTGGGTATAGTGCTGATATAATTGGCAATTAGGTTAATGTAATTAATGTCAGTCCAATCTTCTATATCTTTACTTATATATATTGATATCTTTGTGATTTTTTATTGTTTTATGTTTCTTTCTGTACATTCAAATTTCCCTCTAGAGTATTCTTTTTTTTCTTTAACATTTTTGTAGAGCAGATCTTTGGACAATATAATCCCTCAGTTTTTGTTTATATAAAAATTTATTCATTTCACTTTCATCTTTGGAGTTTTCTTCACTGGATGTAGAACTCTTAGTTGACGACTTTTTTCTTTTAGCCTTTATAAATATGTCATTTCATGTCTTCTGGCTTGCTGAGTTTCTGATAAGAAGTCATTTTTTATTTAATCATTGTTATTTGCATATCACATGCCATTTTTCTCTAACTGTTTTTCAGATTTTCTCTTTATTATTGACTTTAAGCAATTTTAGTATGATGTATCTAGAAGAGTTATTTTTTTTTATCTTGCTTGGATTTAGTTGAGGTTCTTGAATCTGGCATTCAGTCAAGCAAAGCATCCAGCTCACAGATCTGATTCCATGTTACTCTACCTTTCAAGAGTAGATTTCCTCCTGGTCTCTGTTAGCCTTTCCTTTGTGTTCCCTAGGATCTCCCTCACACATGTATCCTGTAGTTGTCAGCAGTGAATTGATCCATTCATACTCTGAATTTTGGTCTTTCGTTCTTTTTTTTCTTTTGTTTCTTACAGTGCCACAATTTCTTCCTTACATTCCCAGCCTTTTTCTCAGATCAGAACTCTGATTTTTGGAAGTTTTACATAGTAGGGCTGTGGATTTTTTCTCACTGCCATTTTCCATAGCCCTAGCCACTGGCACTGGGCAATGTCCTTAGATCAGCTATTTCTAAACTCAAAATTTCTATTTCTTTCAGTTGCAGCTTTTTTTTTTTTTTAAATTAAATGTTCCCCTGGCTTCTATTTACTTTTCGATATTTTCCAGAATCTTTAAATATTTTTTTTCAATTATACAATTTTTATCATTGTTAACTGTGGGAAGTTAGTGTGCAATCAAAATTACCCTTTATAGGTACTAGAAGTTAGGTTTCAACTTTTTAAACTTGTTTTTTGTACCCCCAGATTATTAAATATTTTTCTTATTATTTTATATAATCATGTTTGTTCTTGTCTTCTTAGAATTTGCATGTCTTTTTTGTCTGAGTTGTATTTTCTAGTAGTTCTTTCAGTGAAGGTTTATTATTATTACAATCTCTTACTTTTTTTCTTAAAATGTTATTATTAATAGTTGTCACATTGAATGGTAAATTAGGTCAATATAGGATTTTAGATTCACTGTCTTTTTCTCTAGGCAGTGTGGCTTTGGTTGCTTTTAAGATCTCTTCTTTAGCATTCTGTAGTTTAAAATAATGTGCTCTCTTTTTTTTACTATATTGTAAATTAATTACAATTTATTCTGTTCAGAACCTGTTCATGATTTCTGAAGCTGATTCTGAGTACTTATGATTTTTTATAAATTCTGGAAATTCTCAGTTATTCTTTTCAAGTATTGTTTCTTCACATCTCTCTGGAATGCCTATTAACTTAAAATAGTTTTTAAAATATATTCTATAATTATTCTTTTCTATTTTTGTGACTAATTTAATATTTAGCTTCTAATTTAATAACATATTTCAGTTTATCGATTGGTGGCTTAACTTCACATTATATTTTTAACTTTTGTTCATTTTTTCCTGTTTCTCTGTTTCAATTTCTATTTTTACCTTTAAGATACCTTACATATTTATTTTTGTTGTCTCAATTTGACAGTTACAATAGCTGATGGACTAGGCAGGGAGGGCCTTATATCAGTGTTGTTGTGACACATGACTTGTGCATTCAGGGCCCTCATTTCCTATGTCTATTTTTTCATGGTGCCTTATCCCTCCTGAGTTTTTGGACTACAAGCCTCTTGGTAACAAAATGCAACATTGGTCCTTTTTGTAAAGAACATGAGTAATCTTAAAGAGATGCAAGGTAGGACTTCCCCTGCTTTAACCACTCATAAAGCCCTAGATAAATATATCATATAATACATGTTTTAAATTATATTACTGTTAGTGACAGGTGTTTTGATCAAATCTAGACTAAATAGCTATACTTAAGTGATTATTACTTTTAATCAGAGTTTAACAGAAACAAACGACAATCTTACTGATAGTTAGAACAAAAGAAAGAAAACTAACTCCCCATCTAAGACTTTAGGAAATGAAGCCAAGTAATTATTTTGGGAATAAGGATGAAGTGCCAGTCCTGTATTGTCCAGTAGTTTTTCTGCATAATTATTCTGACCTAGAATGATCAATAAGCTATAAACACAAATACTTATTGAAGAAAACAAGTTTTAATTTGCTTGTTTTTTATTTGGGCTCCCAGTCTTGGAAAGGAAAATATTTCAATTTGTATTTTCAAGTTTCAGATCAAACTGTATATGAACTACCTAAATTACTGTATATAAATTATCTGTATATAAATTGCAATCAATATAGGCTTTATATTTATAATTTGTCTTCTTTTCTGTATAATCAACATCAAAACTTGCCTTTAGCTTGTTCAGTAAATCACAAATTAAAATTTTCACATATATATTAGAAAAAATACACTATAAAAAATCTTTGTAATCATTAAGAATTTCCCTTATTTTAATGAATTGGATAAAGCAATGTGAGATTTAAGATACCTGGGTCATAGTTTTGGTTATATTGGTTGGTAACCCTTATTTTAACTTCTCTGAGTTTTTTTTTTTCTCATGAAAAAGGAAGAATCACCAATATAAACAGAAAATCACTAGCGTCTCTAACAATTTTAACACTGTATCGGACACCTACTCAGACCTACTGATTGTAAAACACTTATAATTTTTCTCAGTTCCAGTCTAGCTCTCCACACACTTTCTAATTCTTTCTCAGTGCCCTAAAGATTCAAATTGCACTTATTCCTTTTCAGAGCTGTGGGCCGCTTTGCCCAGTGATTCTCAAATTATATACTTCAAATCTTTGAGAACCCATAGAGTTGTTGAAGTTATAAAGACACTGTAAACTCTTATACGTATCAAATATTTTCTAGAGACTGAAAGTGGCTCGTATATGTGCACTTCAATTTTTCAAGTATAGGTTAAGGCCCCGTGATCAGCAAAATAAAAATAAATAAAATGTTTTTAAGTTCAGAAAAGATTTTTGTCATTCTGAGTTTTCCCATCAATGTAATATTAAAGTCTAACAACTCTAGTAATACTTGGAAATTTTGGCTTTTGATAATGTTGGAAATAAGTAATCTTAAGCTGTTTACTCCCATTTCTTTCATTTCAACATGAGTTGCCTTTGAAAACAAATCCAGCTATCAATTTTTAGCAAGCCTTCTTAGAAATTTGCTATAGGAAAAAAAATAGGGTTAACAATTTGATACCAGCTTTGTGTCCTATGGGACACATATACTATGGCATATTGTATGTACTTTTGATAACATATATTTCACTTTCTATAATTATCAAATTCATTAAATTAAAGCACTAGCTCAAGGTTGCTCCATAAAAAAATAAAGATCATTTTAAAAGTGAGCAGGGAGGAGGTGGTGTGGTTTCTCTGCTGAAACACAGCCACATGGTATGTCTGGCTGTACCCTCTACCCAGGGATGCCATAGGATGCTGGAAGACGGGAAATAAGTCATTGCCTTCCTGCCCATAAGTTTCAGCCCGTACCAAACCCTTTGTAGAAAATAAGATTCTTCACCATATACTTCTGGCTTTCTAGCCTCCCAATTTTCATGCTTTCTTCTATTGTATCCCAAGTATTTTGTACTATTCCTCCCATCCTCTGCACGTCAATACCTTCATGACTTCTCTTGACAGTATCGTCTCTATCCCATATGCTAAATAGGTTTATCCTCCTTGGTCATCATAATAATTAAATAGAACTGTTCTGTAGAGCTTTTAGCTATCCACAACACAAACATCCCATTTCAATTCCTTTTTCTCCCAAGGAAGGAAACTTCTTCCTCTAAAAAAAAACTGTCTTTGTAGCATACCAATTGGTAATGGTTTAACCAATAAAAATATGAAAACATAATTAACTTACACTGACATGGACAACTGCATCAGTGGGAGAAGAAATAGGTCTGCAGTATAACAGAGTTCTAAAAATGCATGTTTGAATTTGTATATTTATACAAAACTTCAACCCTCTCTTTGATTTACTATTATTATTATTCCTCCAGGGTTTGATTCCATTTTCATTGGGTTGTCTGCACAAACTGTCCCCCAATGTGACCCCCAGAATTGTCAACTTAGGTGCTCAAATAATTCATATAATTGAACTATTATATCGTTATAAAAGTCATCTAATATCTGAGTATTTGGGGCTATTTTATTTGGGTGCTATGTAGTTCTTCCTTGCTGATAACACTTATACTAAATGATTATCTTCCAAATATGTGTAAATTGTATTCACTTCTTTGATCAAAATTATACAAATACTCAGATATTTACTTTCCATTGTATCTAATATAGACACTAACAAAAAAGTCACAGAGTAAGTTCAGTATCAGGATGCGCTGTGGGATGATTGCTTAGGCTGAAGCATGAATTAACTGTAGAAAGGGATAAGACTAAGCTTGGAGAGTATGATAGGCAGAATTTTAAGATGGCCCCAACATTCATTTTCTCAGGTGTACACATAGCTTTTCACAGTTGTTCAAATATTAATCTAGGTCCCCTGTGAAGATATTTTGTAGATGAGATTAAGGTCCCAAATCTGTTAATGTAAGCATAGGCAGACAATTTATGTGGACCCAACTTGACCTAATCACATGAGCCACTTAAAAGTAGAGAATTTTCTTTTTTTTTTAAATGATGCTTTAAGTTCTGGGATACATATGCAGAATGTGCAGGTTTGTTACATAGGTATACATGTGCCATGGTGGTTTGCTGCACCTAATCAACCCATCATCTACCTTAGTTATTTCTCCTAATACCATTCCTCCTGTTGCCCCCAAACCCCTGACAGGCCCCAGTGTGTGATGTTCCCCTCCCTGTGCCCATGTTTTCTCATTGTTCAACTCCTACTTTAGCAGATCACAGAAGAGGAGGTCAGAAATCTGAAGCACAAGAAGGATTTGTTGCACCAATGATAGCTTGAAAATGAGGGGAGATACATGGAAAGGAATGCACGCAGCCTCTGGGAGCTGAGAGTAATTCCTGGCTAGCAGACAGCAAGGAAATGGGGATCTCAGTCCTACAGCTGCAAGAAAATTAATTCTTCCAACAGCAGGAATGAGCTTACAAATGAATTATTCTTCAGAGCCTACTGATAAGAACTCAGTCTATGTGAAACCTTGGTTTTAGCTTTGTGATTCCCTGAGTAGAGAATCTAGCTATGCCATGCTCCATGCAAGGCTTTTAACTTTCAAAACTGTGAGATAATACAGTGGTGTTGTTTTAAGCCACTAAGTTTGTGGTAATTTACTTGGTAGTAGAAAACTAATACAGAGGACACTGCAGTTATTGGAATGAGGCACAATGGCAGCTTGGACTATGATTGTGGCAATGGAAATAGGGAAAAACAGAACTGAGATATTCAGGGCTAAAATTGATGACTATGTCACAGATTGTGGGATGAAGGAGATAGATTAGTTAAAACAGGTGTCTGGCTTTTCATCATACATAGTTAGTCACATCAGAAGACCACTGTGCTAAGTAAATTATTAGGAAGTTGTAAGAGTTGGAGAATATTTATTGGGTTTAGATATGTAGAGATTGAAGTGGCTTGAGACACTTAACAGGAGCCGTCAATTGGCAGTTGGATATGAGTCATTGGTATTATAAACCAAAAAACATCTGAGAGAAGTCTCAATCAATTTAGAAGTTTATTTCACCAAGGTTAGGGATCTGCCTGTGACACGGCCTCAGGAGGTCCTAAGAATGTGTGCCCAAGGTGGCTGGGCTACATGTGTTTTAGGGAGACAGAAGACACCAGTCAATACATGTAAGATGGACACTGATTCAGTCCATAAAGGTAGGACAACTCAAAGTGGGGGCTTCCAGGTAATAGGTGGATTCAAAGATTTCCTTATTGGCAATTGGTTGAAAGACCTGAAATCAATAGGAGGAAGTGTTTGAGTTAAGGGCCTATGAGGACCAAGGTTTTTTTTTTGCCGTAAAACAGAATGATTATATTTCATATTTCAATATATGATTTCTGTATAACCAAAAAATAAACCACCACAGTAAAATGAATGAGAAAAAACATATTTGCAATTCTAGACAAAATATTAACATTGTTAATCATAAATGAACTCTTCAGATATCAGTACAAAGAGACTAACATTACAAGGGAAATGAAAATAAAAGGAACAGAGGAAAATGGAGATTAAAAGGTAACCATAGCAGAAACTATGAAAATATGTGAAAACTAGTTTTAAAACCTAATTATTTGCAATACATGAGTTTTATACATAAAATAATCAACTGGTTTATCTGTATATATTACATATTATTTATGATTTATGAGATACATCAGTGTGGATGCTTTTGTAAGCAAGTAACAGAAAATCAAAATTGGTTTAATGAAAAGGAGTTTTATTTACTCACATAAGTGGAATATGAGTGATAAAATGCAGTTGAGTATTACTGCAGTGAATCCACTTCACTTTTTATAAATCTTCTTCTGTGAGGGATAATCTTCACATTACAAATACACCCATATTAAAGGTTCTGTTTGATGAGTTCTGACAAACGTATGCAACCAATGCAACCACAATCTTAATGAAGATCAAACATTTTCTTCACTTCCCCAAATTCTTCTGTGATCTTTGTAGTTAACCCTCCCTTACACCCATCTGAAGCCCTTGGCAGTCACTTAACTGATTTCCAACTTTGTAGACTCGTTTTCCTGTTGCAGAATTCCACAAATCATCTGTCGTGTCTAGCTCTTTTTGCTCAGCATCACATTTTTGAGACATATTTATGTGATTGTATGTGACAGTAGTGTGTGTTCATGCTTTTACATTTCCGAGTAGTATTACATTGCAAGAATACACCACAATTTGTAAATCCATTCACCTATTGAGGGACCTTGGATTGTTTCCAAGTTTGGGCTATTACAAATAAAGCTGTTATGAACATTTGAATATCAGTCTGTGTTGGCATATATTTTTATTTTCTTGAGTGAGTAACTAAAAGAGGAATTGCTGAACTTTATGGTAGGTACATGTTTATTTTCCAAAGTGGCTGAGCCATTTCACAATCTCACCAAAATATGTGAGAGTTCAAATTGCTCTACATTGAAGACAACATAAGGTATTGTCAGTCTTCTTAATTCTATCCTATTATACTGGTGTCTAGTGGTATCTCATTGTTTAATTTTTGTTTCCCTGATGAGGGAGATGCTGAAAATCTTTTCTAAGTGCTTTTTGGCCATTTATATATGTTCTTTAATGAAGTTTTAAAAAAAGTCTTTCTACCATTTCTATTGCTTTGTTTTCCTTATTATTGAGTTTTAAGAGCTCTTTATATATGCTGGATACATGTTGTTAGGGAAAGGGTTAACCCAGCAGTCTTGAGTTTCTCAAACGTTGTGTATTCCCAAGAAGAGCCTGTTTTTATCACAAGCTTTTGGCCAGCTACTGGAAATTGAGCTCATGGAATCCTCTGACCATTAAGAGTGTTTTGCACGCTTAGGGCCTTTGTACCATACTGTAACAATTTATCTAGATAGTTCATACAAATAATGTGATTTATATTGAGCACCTGTTTTGTTTTGGAATTAGGTAGAGAAAATAGTTGTATTATGTTGTGAATGTACTAAACGCTTTAAAATGTTTTACTGTGTTGTACACTTTAAAATGATTAATTTCGTGTTATATGAGTTTTACCTTCATAAAAGACAGTAACAATTTTAAAAATGGGAAAAGGGGGCCAGGTGTGGTGGCTCATGCCTGTAATCCCAGCACTTCGGGAGGCCAAGGCGGGTGGATCTCCTGAGGTCAGGAGTTCAAGACCAGCCTGGCCGACATAGTGACACCCCATCTCTACTAAAAATACAAAAAATTAGCTGGGCATGGTGGCGGGCATCTGTAATCCCACCTACTCAGGAGACTGAGGCAGGAGAATCGCTTGAACCTGGGAGGTGGAAGTTGCAGTGAGCTGAGATCACACCATTGCACTCCAGTCTGGGCCACAAAATTGAAACTCCGTCTCAAGAAAAAAAAAAAAAAAAGGGAAAAGGATTTGAATAGACATTTCTCCAAAGAAGATATGGAATTAGGGGAATGCAAATCAAAAACAGAATGTGGTACTACTTTACACCCACTAGGGTAGCTATAATCGAAGACAGATAATAACTGTTGGAGGGAATGTAAAGAATTTGCATCCCTTATCCATATTCATTCATTGCTGGTGGGAATCTACAATGGGGCAGTTGCTGAGGGGATCAATTTAACACTTCCTTAAAAAGTTAAAAATAAAGTTAATCATAAATGCCAGCAATTCTGCTCCTAGGTAGAATAAAATTTTGGGGTCCACTTGCACACAATGCACAATATTCATAGTAGCATTATTCATAATAGCTAAATAGTGAAAACAATCCAAATATTCATCAACAGATGAATGTATAAATATAGTATTGTAAACCCATTAAATAGAATATTATTCTGCGATAAAAAGAAATAAGGCACTGATACACGTTACAAGATGGTTGGATCTTTAAAACAATATTCTCAGTGAAAATAAGCCAGTCACAAAAAGGCATAGATTAAATAGTTACATTTATTTAAAATGCCTAGTATGGGAAAATTTAGAAACAAGAAGCAGATTGGCGGTTTCTCAGGGCTGATGGAGGTTGGGGAAAGAGGTGGGGTAAAATGGATATTTACTGTGAGGCATGGTATTTCTTTTAGAAGAGACAAAATTTTTAAAATAAATTGGGATGCTCATTTCACAGCCCTGTGAATATAATAAAAACGTTGAATTGTACATTTCAAGTGGGTGTAGTGTGTGGTATGTGAATTGTAGCTTAATGAAGCTGTTTAAAAAACATACACTATGGGAGCTGGTATCTTGCAGTTGAATTTTAAATCAAGTGTTGACGAAGTTATGAGTATATTCAGCTTATCTCTACTTATATGCACTCAACACAACTTGTAGCCTTTTAAAACAAAATTTAAATACTACTCATACTAAAAAAATGAAAATACTACATTATTTTAGCATCACAAACACTTACAAAAACCTATGTGAACCATTCTAAAATCAATCAAGAATTTGATGCATAGGCTTGGAAATTTCTCCTTTAAGAAACATTAAATTAAGCATATGAAATAATTTTCAACACAATGTAATTGATAAAATATCTAGCAATATTAGTGGATAAGACCTGAAAGGAGTAAAACTAGCAACTATACCTTGATATTTCTTACTGAACTTTTTCCTTTCTAGTTCAAGACAGGTCACTCTGTGCTAAATTGATAAAGCTTATTTTTTTAATAAGACTTTTTATATTAAAAAATGCTTGCAATCGTTTCTGCTTTACTGCTTTTGATCTCCAGGATAGGTACTTAGGGTTTCCAATTGTGAGAAATGGGAAGAAGAAAATCAGAATCCTCTGGCTCCTGAAAGCAGTCCATCAGAGAACAGACACACCTCAAATCTTTCATTAATTAGCTGTTTGATAGAACCTCTACAAGTCTTGCCTTCTTCATTTATAAAATGTGTAACAAAATATCTACTTTAGCAGGGTTGTGAAAATTAAATTAGGCAATGTATATAAATCCTTATATAAGTATTTAATATTATAACAACTATTATTATTATTATTATTGCTTTTGTTGCTATTTTTATTATTTTGACAATCATGTCTAGGATTTATAATTCCTGACCTCAAAGGATTATCTAGTGCTCTAAACTTTCTGAAGCAGATTCTGAAAGGATGTTATTTTACCTTCTTTATTCAGAGATGGTAGATTGGTCAGGAGATAGGGGAGTCTGTGGTGGGAAGAACATAAATGATTCTATATAATGCTTCTATAGTCTTTGTGATCATATGCTGTGAGGGTCACACAGTTTACTAATGAACCTTGAAGCTCTATTTTATTATCAAAGTACTGAGTTCTCCATTTATGTACAAAAAAACTGGATTACATGTCCTATCCTATGATGAATGATACAGCCTCCAAACTCTATGGCAACCAGTTCTGAAAACACACAAAAGATTTTACAGATTGAACTTTGAGTTGATATTGGAAAACTGGGGAGCTATTTGATTTTTTTTATTATATTCCTTGTGATTGTATTTGTTGACAACCATAGTGAGCAACTCAATTTTCCTTCACTACTGCAAAGCGAATTCCTCTCCATACACAGAAATATGTCTCTATTGTGTGATATTCTTTCACTCAATTACATCTCAAATACTCTCCAAGAATAAATTGTTCATAGAGTAAAAATGCACAAATAAACCTACTTGACATGATAAACTGTTTTCTGTTTTTAAGTAAAACTACATCACAGAATGGATTTTCCATTTGGTTAACTTCCAGTGACCTGACAATGAGATAAAATGAATAATGAAATAAAAATAGGTTAGAAATTTGTTTAAGAGATTCTCTCTGTCAGATGCTCAAGTAATTCCTTTCTACTAGACTGAAAAGAAAATGCCCCCTAGCTCAGGGTATATACCTACTAAATTGGAAAGTGGGTATTTCCACATTGTTCATGCTACTCTAAGTTTTGGTTTAAAAGATCATTGTTTTATGTGCATTTATTTGTAATTATCTCAGAAGAGTGAATATGAGGTGAGTGGCTTTACTGTCCCTTGAACTTTAGGGAGTACACACAAGAAAATTAGGATTTCTTCTCCTGGATTGTTCTCTCTTTGGTGTTTTCTTTTTGCCTCTGCTCTAGCTGAGCTTCCCAACTTTGACTTTCTTTCTTTTTTTTTTTTTTTTTTTTTTTTTTTATTGTATTTTAGGTTTTGGGGTACATGTGAAGAACATGCAAGATTGTTGCATAGGTACACACGTGGCAGTGTGATTTGCTGCTTTCCTCCCCTTCACCTATATCTAGCTTTTCTTCCC
>CAUYLG010041972.1:0-62691 GCA_963573385.1 Cacajao melanocephalus | reverse complement strand
CATATAATACATATTATATGTAATATGTATTATAATTACATACAGTTTATATATAGTATATATAATATACATATAATATAGATTATTGTATATATATTATATTGTATATATTATATATTGAATATATAATACATATTGTATAAACAAACATTATACGTATGTTGTATATATAATATAGATTATATATTAGCTGTTCTAGCATATATTAGCTGCTCTAATAGATATGAAATGTTGTATTACTGGCCATTTCCCTTATGAACGATGATGTCATCTATTTATGTCCTTATTTGCTATCCATATATTCTCTTCAGTGAAGTGCCTTTTTAAGATTTTTGTTCACTTAAAAAATTGAGTTCTTATCTTGCTGTCAAATTTTAAGAGTTATTTATATATTCTAGATAAAAGTTATTTATGGGATACATGACTTTAAATATTTTCTTCCATTTTGTAGCTTATATTTTCACTCTCTCAGTAGCGTCTTCCTTGGAGTAAAAGTTTTGATTATGTCCAGTGTATCAGGTTTTTCTCATGGATTATGCTTAAGGACCCATATCTAAAAATTTGTTGCCTATCCCAAGGTCATGAAAACTTTCTCCTGCATTGTCTGAACAATTTTTCAGATAAAAATGATCAAATGAGAACGTCTTTATTATTCCCTCTCAATGGAATAGTTGGTTGGTTGGATATAAATGTCTAGGTTCAAAATTCTTTTCATGCAGAATCCGTGGACATTCCCACCTGCAGTGAAGGATGATTGGGAACACCCCAGCAAATAATGTGAAGGAGATTCTGTGGACACAGTGAATCTGGCGCTCTTTTCCCTCCCCCAATTCTTAATCAAAGCTGCTGGCCTCTCCTAAAACACAGGGCTGCTGGGTCTTGTGGGATTCACCTTGGCAGTGTATTTGGAATATTATATACCTGGCAAGGAGTATAGATGCTAGACAAGTGACCAAACAGCAGCAACAGGGCTCACGAGGAGGACAGGAATGTCCTGGGAGAGCCTGCCTATGGAAGTTCTTTTTTTTTTTTATGAGTTGGAGTTTTGCTCTTGTTACCCAGGCGGGAGTGCAGTAGTGTGATCTCGGCTCACCACAATCTCTGCCCCCCAGGTTCAAACGATTCTCCTGCCTCAGCCTCCTAAGTAACTGGGATCACAGGCATGTGCCACCACGCCCGGCTAATTTTGTGATTTTAGTAGAGATGGGGTTTCTCCATGTTGGTCAGGCTGGTCTCGAACTCCTGACCTCAGGTGATCTGCCCACCTTGGTCTCCTAAGGTGCTGGGATTACAGATGTGAGCCACCGTGCCTGGCCACCTATGGACATTCTTAAAGGACAAAGAGTAAGCTGTTGGTGAACTGTGAGCTCCCTGATCTTATGTCTGGACATGTGTAAAGACATCAGAGAGCTAGAGATCTCTCTGGGTGCCTTAGTGGCAGGTGACAGCTGCCTGATATCCCAGGCTCTCAGGACCAGCATCCACGATTCTTTTATTATCTACACAATTCCTGCAACAGCTCGAGCTAAGTCTTTATAAACCCATAAATAATAATAATGATGATGTTTCATTTCAGAATGCCCAGAAACCTAAATAAAGAAGATTGGGCAGAACAATTAATATGTAAACCCAGTAAAAGAGACTGTTGGGTGAGATTGATGAATATCTTGAATTTTTTAAAAATGTAGAATTTAAGCAAATTAATTTTCAGTATAAAATACTTTTGGGGCTTTAGACATGAGTTTTGAACTAAAAAATAGTAAATAAATTAAATGAGAGAATTGTTACTATTAAGATTGAATAATGGTAATACAGATCAAGATCAAGAGGTATTTAAAAGTACAGAGGAAAAAAGTATAAAGAGTTTATAAACTTGTTGGAAAAAACTATGGTTAGTGGATAAATCTAGGAGATCTAACATGTGAATGAAAGAAATTATCAGAAAAGAATAACCAGACATACAAGAGGCAGTCTTTAAACACAAAATAGTACAAATATATAAATTCCCTAAACTGAGAAATATCTGCACCTTTACAGTATTTAAACACATTGGACAAAATTGATGAGAAAACATATATACCCACAAACATATATCTAGCTCATGTGATAAGATTCTTCTATTTTACAGAAAAATAAATATGTATTCATGCTTTCAACTAGAAAGCACAAATTAGAGACATCAGACTTTTCATCTGCAATACTGGATGCTAGAAGACAGTGGAACTGTGTTTACAGATAATTAAGAGAAAAGATCTACAACCTGAAATTTGTATTCCCAGTGAGTAGATTATAAATCTAATTGTGTGAAAGAAATGGACTCAAGAATTTAGAAAGTACACCACCTAAGTATCTCATATGAGGAGAATATTTATAAAAAAAGAGTTTAATGAAAAAATAAAGATGGACAAAATGAAAGAAAGAAGAAAGAGTAGTGGGCAGCCTAGGAATTCAAGGCCAGCATGGGCAACACAGCAAGATCCTGTTTCTACAAAAATACAAAAACAAAATGTATGTGCATGGTGGCACATGCCAGTAGTCCTAGCTACGCAGGAGGCTGAGATAGAAGAATTGCTTTAGTCTGGGAAGTAGCAGCTGCAATAAGCCATGATTATGTCACTGTACTCCAGCAGAGTGAAAAAGAAGGAGACCCCCATCTCAAAAAAAAAAAAAGTGTTGAGCAATGAACCTGACTAATAGACTAATATGGGAAACCCAAATATTTAACACACACATCCGCATATATGGAAGCTTAATTATATTTATAAAGACACAAAGTGAAAGGCACATAAATAAATAGGTAAACTTCTTCAATAAATTCTACCATAGAGTGATAGGTAGAGAATGGGGAAGGAAAAAAGCATATCAAATATCATTTAAGAAGCAAGAAGAAGGCGTACAGCATGGGAAGAGTTGGGGGAAGTCAAATTGTTCCACAGCTCTCATTAAGGAATTGTGAGGTAGGAGGAAATTGAGACATTGTGATGGAAGTGCCTCTTGATGGGGAAAAATTGCTAATTTACTTTAAAATAGTAGTTAAGTAATATGTGTAGGAATAAAGGAACAGGAGGAAGTAAATTCGCTATGAATGTAAAAGCAAGTGCACTAGAACTTCTTAATAGGAAAGGCAAAAGTGAAATGAACAGAAAGATGATGAAACCAGCAACATAAGGAAAAGGGATGCCACAGTGTGCAAGGAGCGATTAACACAGAGTTAGATGGAGGAACTGAAATCAAGTGTATCAGTGCCTGCCCTAAATGAAAATGGACTAATGCCCTAGATGAAAATTCCAGCAATTGCTGGAGTAAATGAAGGTAAGCAACTCTCAGGGTTAAAAAACAATAGCCATCTGTTTGCTATTTGCCAAATCATACTTTAAATGAGGTAATAAAGATTGAAAAATAGGGGTGGGAAAGACTTCATGTTTTTCAAGTGTTTTTCCCCAATTTGATCTATAAATTTAATGCAGTTCAATCCAAAAACCTCAAAATGTATGTGTTTTATTTTTGTGGAACTTGACAATGTGATTTGCATCTAAAAAAAAAAATAGAGTGCACATTATAGCCAAGACATTCTTGAAGGAGAAAAAGGTCATAAGAGAACTTATTTGTTTACCTGTCTGTAGCTAATATCACACTAGTTCTATAATAAGTCTTTGGTATCTGGAAGATCAACACAATAGAATGGAAAATTTATAAATACATTTATTACTGAAGAGCAATGGAATAAAGCAGATTTGAAAGTAAATGCCCCCAGACAATAAAGATACTCATATATTTTTATATGCTTATATATTATTTATTTATTTGAGACAGGATATCATTGTGTCCCAGGTGGCACAATCATGGTTCACTGCAGCCTCAACATTCTGAGCTCAAGTGATTCTCCCACCTCAGCCTCTCGAGTGGCTGGGACCACAGGCATGTGCCACCAACCCCAGCTCATTTTCAAATTTTTTGTAGAGATGGAAGTCTCACAGTATTGCCCAGGATGAAACCAAACTTCTGGTGCCAAATGATCCTCCCACCTCAAAAGATATTTATATGGAAACAAAATTAAAATTGAATCCCTACCTCACACACTAACAAAATAAACTGTACCTGGATTATAGAGTTAACTATGAAAAACAAAACTACAAAGCTCTCAAAAAATAACACAGGAGCATATGTTAAGGCCTTTGATGCAGAAAAATATTTCCTAAACAGACACAAAATATACTAATGATAAAGAAAAAAATTGATTAAATGTTACCACATTAAAGTTAGAAAATTAAACATACCATACAGAACTTAAAAGAAACATTACTAAATGACAAGCCATATTTCCACACAAATTAGTAAATAATCCTTACCCAGAATATGCACAGAATTATTTCAACTATGTATAGAAAAAAAGACAGATAGGTTGGGCACTGTGACTCACACTTGTAATCCCAGCACTTTGGGACGCTGCAGCAGGTGGATCGCTTCAGCCCAGGAGTTCAAGATCAGCATAGGGAACATGGTGAAACCCTATCTCCACTAAAAATACAACAATTAGCCGAGCTTGGTGATGTGTGCCTGTAGTCCCAGCTACTCAGGAGGCTGAGGTGGAAGGATCAACTGAGCCTTGGGAGGTCATGGCTATAGTGAACCATATTTGTATCACTGAACTCCAGCCTGGCATTGTAGTGAGATCCTGTCTCAAAAAATATAAAAAAAATAAAATTTAAAAAGATAATCTAAGAAAAAGGAACAAAATATTTAACAGAAACTTTATAGAGAAATCCCAATGAACAATAAACATATAAAAAGTTGCTAACTGCATGATTAATTGTGCAACTGTATAATATTATAAAAACTTGGCATTTCCTCAGCCTATCTCTACTACTTCTGGTGAGCCCCTGCTGCTAAGCCCTGACCAGAAGGTTTGCTTTCCTTAGAGGGCATTTCCTGGACTGAGCTGATAGACATTCAGTTGTGAGGTCATAGAGGGTGGGACAGGGGACAGGAGCGGACTTCCTGGAAGCTGCTCTAAATGTAGTCTTCTAATTGAGTTCCTTATTGATTACCCAAATTTCTGCTCCTGGGTTTAGAATTTCTTTGCATTCGTTTTTAGCTTCAAAGGAACTGTGGGGTGTGTGAAGCAGGGGTCATCGTGTGAGCCCTGGTTTCTCTAGCATGTTCAGTAGTCACTGGTTATTCTATCACTTGTACAAGTCTAGGGAGGCAGAAGGCTAACATAGCAAATTAAGCAAAGCAACTTTATTACCTACAGATATCAAGGTGAGCCAGTGCCCCAGGGCTTGCTCCTGGGGCAAATGTAGTCTTATCTCAATATCTCACATTACATTGCCCTGGAACTTATGGACCCCAAAAGGCCACTTTCCCTGGGTTTTATACCCAAGCACAGTTGAGTTTCTGGGCTAACGCACTGAAGGACATCGTGTTCTAGGACGAGCAGGAACAGCCCGGGCTCTGTTCTAGCCAGTTCCTCGTTATCTCAGGATGTTACATTCCCGGCACATTCTATAGTTATTTTTGAGAACTACAAGTGAGAAAGGGGGAAGAGCTGGGTGAGCCAAGGCCATGTGGGGATTCATCCTGCATGCTGCATATGATTTTTGGCTATAGATTCATCTACTCTTGTCACTCTAATCCCATCTGGTTTCTGTCTTCTAGGAATTCCTCACATGTTCTGGTCTGCTGATCCACATTTTCTTGTTTTGCACTGTCCATATGTACTTATTCTCTATTAATTTTGTTTTAAAATATTCAATTATTTTAGGGAAGTTAGAACAGAGAGGTTTTTGTCCTTTAGTCTGTTATTTTAATTCATCTCTTGCACAAAGTCTCACTTATTGAATAGTATCAGCAGTGCACTTGGGCCTTTCTCATACCCTGAATCTTTGGGGTTTATTTTTGCACTAGAGTCATTTTTATACGTTTGTTCATCTTTGTTGCATCTTTTTTAGAAAGGTGTGTTTATGTACCAGAATAAAGAAACACAATAGGCTTTTTTGGTTAAAATTATATCTCTGTGTGTGTTTGCATGTATGTGCATAAATTATATTTTTTGTTTTTACTAATGAAATATGGAAGAATTTCCTCAACATATTTTACAAGAATTCCTTTAAGGTATAACAGTAACTCAGGATCAGATTGGATGTAACTTTCAAGGCAATAAATATTTTTATTTTTCTGGTGGTCACAGGCAAAAGAGGAGACATTGTTCACTGGATTTTGGAGAAGAGATGAAAAAAATAAAGAAGGCAGTTTAGCAATGGGACGGAGACAAAAAAGAATCCTGTACTCGCAAGAAATTCAGGGGATCTTCGTCCTCCTCTCCCCTTCAGAAAGGAGCGAGGCCTGTCTGATAGGGAACAGGAAGAGTTGGACTCTCACTGGTCAGTATTTTTCTATCAGGTAGGATTAATGTGTTAAGGAAACTGCCCTTATGTGATCTCTGTAACCAGCCTCTCTTGAAAAATAGGTCACAGTTCTCCATGCAGTAGGCTGGGTAAGCACTCGCAGGTTGTCAGCTTGAGGGGAACATATCAGAATGCTGACTTTGGCTGCAGATCCAAGCTATGTTCTCCAACAGTTTAGTCGATATCTTCCTACCTCGCTGGAGCATGTCTAAATTGACTCAAAAGTTGCAGGCAAGAAAGTTCTGATTAAGTACTCTCTGTAAACCTCAAGTGTGCCCTAAAACACATAGTGGCCGTTGAACTTGAGCAGCTGTGATTCCCGATACACACTATGGACTGGCACCGGGCACAGCAGTCAATAGTTTGGGGCCAGTGGTGTAATTTGTTCTGTTGAAGGAGTGTGTAGATAAGAGACATTGGTGGTCTGGAGAAATCAGAGAGCGTTCAGTGGAGACACAGCAAAGAATGACTAGGCTCAGAGTGGCTGACTCGTCTAGACCTCCACTGTCCAAAATAAAAGTAATGTGGTTTGGCTGTGTCCCCACCCAAATCTCATCTTGAATTGTAGTTATTATAAACCCCAAGTGTCAAGGGAGGGACCAGATGGAGATCACTGAATCGTGGTGGGGGTTTCTCCCATCCTACTCTAATCTGAAGGTTCTATAAGGGGCTTCCCCCTTCCCTGGGCACTCCTCCTTGCTGCCACCATGTGAAGAAGACATGTTTGCTCCTCTTCCGGCATGGCTGTAAGTTTCCTGAGGCTTCCCCAGCCATGCTGAACTGTGAGTCAGTTAAACCTCTTTCCTTTATAAATTACCCAGGCTCAGGTAATTATTAGCAGCATGAGAATGAATTAAGACAGATAGCCACTAGTTGTACATGGATATTAGAATTCGAATTTAAATTTAAAATATTAAATAAAATAAAAACCTCAGCTGCTCAGTCTCACTGGTCATATTTCAACACTCCATTGCTGCTGGGCACTGGTGGCAATGCTATATTGGGAAGTGCAGATGTAGAAACATTCCCAACATCACAGAAAGGTGTATGGATGATGTTGTTGATGGCCAGGGAAGGACACAAGGGGATGTGCTGGACGTGACCTTGTCATTGTGGTTCCCAAAACAGCAAAGTCAAAGGGATTTCCTTTCCTCTGCTGTGCTCCAGGCAGAAACAGAGACACCCAGATACACTCCCCACACTTGAATGTCTTTAACATTATTTTACACACGCATTCCATTGAACTCCACTGGTATTCCATGTCACCCACCTGAATCCAGAGCAAATGTCTCACCATTCGTAAGAATTACATGAGAGAAAACCCCGGAATGCCTGATTGGGGCTCCCTGTGAAATCAAGTCTTAGTACATTGAGTTTAATCCAAATGTATTTCGAAAACAGTGGTTTCAATTGTTGTAAACTACAGAACACATGGAGAATCCCTGGAGAAACAGATGTTGGATCTTCTGATAGCAGTAAAACATCCCCCAAAAAATCTTACAAACATGAACAAACTTGACTAATAGAGTATTTGGCAGTTAGGGAGATAGGAATGCATGGTGGATGTCATCCAGCTTTCTAAAATAGTGGCACGAGTGTCATTTAAAAAGAAATATTCTTTTAAATGTCGGTTATTTAGTTTTAAAATGAAAAATATTGAATAGTTAAACTTTATTAAGTGTAAAATTGGTTTTTAGAGTGCTTTGGAATAGTAGCTATCAGGAAGCAAAACTTGAGAAGTCATTGAAAGCAGCTGCTCCATAAAAAATAATAATAATAAGGAAAAAATCAAGAGGCTAATTTTTAGGACCAGGTTCATGTGGAACCCATGGGTTCATATAAAAGGCTGTTGTTCATCCTGAGCTCATATCCTGGGAAGCTCTATAGACACAGGCAGACCCAAACCTGATCCCCAAGGACCTATGTTCTGTAAGTAGTTCAAGCCAGACTCTGAGAAACTGGAGACCCACACACTTGGCATAGCTGGTCCACCTTCAAACACTCTCTCTTATCTCTTGTTTTTTTTTGTTTGTTTGTTTGTTTTTTGTGTTTGTGTATTGGAATTTATTGCTAGAATGTAAAGAAGAAAATGAGAATATGGGATGAGGTAGTGGGAATGGCAAGCAGTTCAGAAGGCCCAATATTCTTTCCAAGGTAGGGAAGGTACATTTGGTTCAGTTCTCTAAGTAGTTCGATTTTTAAATTTTTTTTTCAAATATAAAGAACTCAGGAAAGGTGGGGTTAAAAGCAAGAACTCACAGAATATAGTAGTCATGTGTTACCGGACTCAAGAGAAAGCATCTGTAAGCAAGGGATTAGAAATGACAACCAGACTCCTGAAAGAGATGGAATCATTTTAACACAACTTACTTTGACTTCCACCTGTTTCTCTTACACTGACCCACACTTAGTACCCATTACATTGGAGAAGAGAACCCAGCTCATGGGCTTCAAGGTCATTACAGTCCCTCCCTCCTTTGCTCACCTGCTACGTATGGTGGGTTCAGACTCTGCCATCATCCTGAACACGTTCCACTGTGAGCTTCCCTCTGTGGCTCTGTTTGATCTTCAAGCCCTGAGTCTCTGGAGAACAGGGCTGTGTGTAATGCTTTGCCTCCTCAGCAATCAGCACACCCACCTTTTGTAGTAGATTCCATCAGAACAGACCAATGAATGAAGTGGCATTGGAGGTACATGATATGGTTTGGCTGTGTCCCCACCCAAATCTCATCTTGAATTGTAGTTCCCATAATCCCCACATGTTGTGGAAGCGACTCAGTGGGAGGTAATAGAATCATGGGGGTGGTTACCCCCATCCTGCTGTTCTCGTGATAGTGAGTGAGTACTCACAAGAACTGATGGTTTTATAAGCAGCTTTTCCCTCTTTTGCTCAGCACTTCTTCCTCCTGCCATGTGAAGAAGGATTTGTTTGCCTCCCCTCCGCCATAATTTTAAGTTTCCTGAGGCCTCCCCAGCCTTTTGGAACTGGGAGTCAGTTAAACCTCTCTCCTTTATAAATTGCCCAATCTCTAGTATGTCTTTGTCAGCAGTGTGAGAATGAACTAATACGGGACATTTCTCCCAGACCAAGAAGCCCAGGTAAGAGAGACATGGTTGCTCAGTCAGCTTGGAGGATTGTCTTATGATGCTGTGCAGGTATTTACCTTCAGTCCTGGAATCTCCTTTTTTTTTCTGCAATCCTACTCAAAATCTTAACCAACTTGAAGATGTTATCAAGTGATGACTGTGTGGTCATCCAAAGCTAAGGGCCCATAACTGCAGTGTATACTTCAAGGTGTGGCTTCAACCCTGCCTGGGGGATTTAAAAACAAAGCCAATTCTCAGTGACTCTGTCAACCAATAAACTCTGTAAACATATTTATTAGTCATCGGCTATGTGTCTAGAGTGTGTTTGCTCCAGGTCTCTCGTCCTGCTGGAGGTTAAGTTTCCTTAAATATAAAGAGCCACAATTTCTAAGGAGAAGCTGGCTGGCTATTTCTTATGGGAGCACAAAAGAAATAGCCTATCAATTTATTATGCATTGACTTTCACATCCTAAGAAATAGAATAATAATTACCAAATTTCTCCATTAAAGAAAAACAAGTCAGTACTTTATACAGTAAATATGGGCCTGAACCATGATCTACACATATGCGAGTTTTCTGTAAATACAGAAATTGGATATTCGTCACTGCAACTATTTACTGCAATTGAAAAAAGATAAATAATGGATGGCAATGCCACTGATTCATTAAAATTCTACAGAAAGAAAACATATACCATGAATTTGGTCACTAAAGGTTGATATGTAATTGTGCTTCACATTTACTTCTAATTAGCTGTGAACCTGATCCAGGCCATGCAAAGCCCAGAACAAAGGTACTTTTCCAGTTCTTTCTGTCTGGCCATAGGCAGAAGAGGCTGGAGTCCAGAGAGCAATGGTCACTTGAATGGGTGCTGGGTCCATAAGTGCTTGGTGCATGCTGAGCGATGCTTGATGTAGGGTTCCCTGCTTATCTCTTGCCAGGACAGGTGCAGTTATGGGCTTCTGCTACTTGGCACCCTTCACCCACCAGCTTTCAGCTTGTTCATCTGGGCAAAGTATTGATGTTTGCCCCAAGGGTGGGACTGGTATAGGGACCCTGCCAAGATGCCTATCCAAGTGATCCAAGATCTACTAAGCATGCTCTGGAGGCAGCTTGAAGATAGTTCCCATTTAAGCTCATAACTTACTACCTTGGCCTAGGGAGCATGCTGAGGAGAGGACCAGAGAGCAAGGGAGGTGACAGCTCCAGAAGCCACCTGAGCAGCAGGGGATAGGAGGTGGTGGATGCACATTCAGCTCCTCACCTTTCTGTGGGACCACCTGAGGCGCACTCTTCATAGCGTCTTCCAGGGAAACCCTCGTGCTGCTGGGCCTCAGTCACCTACTGCAGTAACTTCTTCACTAAAAAGACCTTATTGGCTTTTCTTCCTTCTCTGTCTCACTTGTCTCCACCCTCTCTGTGCTTCCTGTGGTCACGCCTCCACGTAAACTCCTTGCCCGCAAAGTCTTATCTTATACTCTGTTTTAGAGGAACCCAAAACCAAGTCACTTGCATCTTGACCTAGACAGGTATGTTACTGAGGGTATCATGTTGCCCCTCTGCCCACACGGCTCCACCAGGAAAAGTGTTTCTGTCCCGGGTGTGTCCCCAGGAGGGTAAGCCATGCTTTCTGCTCTGGTCCTCTGCCCTGTCCTTAGCCTCCCTCACAGCAGGGCCTGGCTCCTGGGAGGGGGCCAAGCCCTGGCCAATGATGCCTGGCAGGCCTACTTCTGAACACTGGTCCCATGAGTGATGGTGTAGGGATCCTGCCCAGCGTTCATGACCAGGGCACCCCCCCGGGCACAAAAAGGACTGGGGTCCATTAATCAGGGCAAGCAGCAAGGCCCCTGGAGACGTTTCTGCTGACTGATGATTAAAAACAAAAAAGGAAAGTGAGAAAGACTACCGCAGTTCGTGAAACCCACCCATTCCTGGAATGCTTCTCACAGTTTTTGTAACATGCCCAGTTAAAGGGGCATTTCTGGAAATTTTTGCAGACACACACACTATTTGAGAGCCAGAAATCGTAACCAGGAATCCACTGACTGTCTCTGCATCTGCCCTTTGTCTACGCTTCCCAATGATCATCACACACTTTTCTTTCCTCTCTCTCTCCCCCATCTTTCCTCCCTTCCTCCCTCCTTCCTGCTATCCCTCCTCCCTCTCTTCTGCTCTTCTCCGTCCTCCTCTCTCCTTTCTTCCTTCCTTTCTCCATTCTTTTCTTCCTTCCTTTTTCCATCTCTCCTTCTTCCATTCTTTTCTCCCTCCCTCCTTCCCTTCTCCCATCACTTCTTGTCTTCCTCTCTTCCTCCTTCCCTCCAATCTTTTCTTCTTTCCCATTCTCTTTCTCTCTCTCCTTTCCTCCCTTCTTTTCTCCCTCCCCCTTTTTTCTTCCATCTTTTTTCCTTCCCTCTCTCCTTCCCTCTCCCTGCTTTCCTTTCTCCCTTCCTCCCGCCTTCCCTCCTCCCTCCCTTTTCTTCCTCTCTTCTTCTCCCCTCCCTCTCTTCTTCCTTTCCTCCTTCCCTCCTTTTTCTCTTCCTCCCTCCCTCCCTCTCTTTCTCCCTCCCTCCTTCCTTCCCTCCTTCCTTTCCCCCTCCCTCTTGCTTTCCCTCCCTCCTTCATTCCCTCCCTCCCTTCCCATCTTCTTTTCTCCCTCTTTAGCCCCCCGTCCCTCTTTTAGCTTCCTTTCTGACTCAATTTCTTCTTCCCTTTCCACCTCTCTCTTCTCTCCATCCAAAGCATTCCCCTGCCCTCAGGATCTCCTTCTCCATCTCCTCTTGCTCTACTAGGATCTTTGCCTCATGCTCCAGGACTTCTGGAAACTCTGAAGCTGCCTACCTCTATCATGAATTGAATGTCATCTTAATATGGGTAAAGATGAAAAGCAGTGTCTCTGTGGTGTGTGCCATGTCTCTCTGTAACTCCAAGTGGTTTTTCTCAGGGGAAAGGACAGAGGAAGCCAAAGCACGGCTGAATACCTGAGGACAGGTGGGACCCAATAGGGACGTGCTGGGGACTGTTTCCAAGGAAAGAGGCCAGGCCCCGCTCTTGGGAAGGCAGAACCAGTTAGGAAAAGCTGCCTAACTTCTCATTCAGATTCTCCCTCCTCTTTCTCCTGCTTCTCTTCTCCCCCACTTTCTCCACAAGGTCAAGGCCACAGCAGTAGCAAATCCTGCCCAGATTTAACGTGTGGACGAGTGCAAGCCTGGTGGGAGGGTACAGAGAGAAGGGCTACCTCCCCTTCAAATCCACTGAACATCTTAAACCACTTCAGGGCTTTGAGGAAACCCAGGTTGTATTTTGCCAAGCACGTTTGCTGTTACTTTTCATACCCAAGTGTATTCTAAAGGAAATGAAATCCACATGTTTCTGATCATTTATACTTAAATCATCAAAATATTGCCTTTTAGGGGCTTTGTGTGTCAGGAAACCCTTTGAACCTTTTTCACAGCAGTGTTCACTGCCTCGTGGAAAGGCAAACAGGAAGTGTGATCTGCAGAGGGCATTTCAATGACCCCAGGATGGGTCCAGGGCACCTGGTGTCAGACCCTCCTGAGTGGGCCTGGGCGGGGGCCTTGGGGCTGGTGCAGGAAGGTTGAACACTGCCAAACATCTGGACTCCATCCCTGGCCAGAGTCACTGACTCTCTTTGGGACATTGGGCACAATCATTTAACCTCCTGAGGCCTCAGTTTCCTCCAAAGTCAATGGGACACTTTAGAAAACTAATTTGAATAATGCACTAGCAAGAAGGAAAACAAGATTACAAGAAACTTATGTTTCTTCTTCTTATGAAGCATATCCACCAAACACAATGTGTGGGCCTTACTCCCTCCCTGAAACAAAGCATAACTTGTCCAATTGTATTTTGAGTGAATGAGTGTGTGTGTGTGTGTGTGTGTGTGTGTGTGTGTGTACATCTTAGATGATACTAAAATGTTAACTTATTTTAAAATATATTTTGGTTATTTTTTAAGAGATTTCTTTTCCTTTAGGAACACATGTTAAACTATTTTCCAGTGGCTTGATATCTTGATATACTGGAGTGGCTTTGCAATAATTGGGATGAGGGAGAGGGGAAAAGGGCGGGATAGAGATGAAGTGAAGGGGTCATGAATTTGATAATCATTGAAGCGGGTGACGAGTGAGTCTAAGTCTTCATTATACCTGCTCTCTACTTTTATGTGTATCTTTAACATTTTAAGGTGTTCAACATAAAACACAAAAAGTAGGCTGAACATGGTGACTCAGGCCTATAATCCCAGCACTTTGGGAGGTAGAAGAGGGAGGGTTGCTTGAGCCCAGGAGTTCAAGATCAGCCTGGGAAACATAACGAGACCCCCATTTCTACAAAACAATTTTAAAAATTAGCTAGATGTGGTGGAGCATGACTGTAGTCCCAGCTACTCAGGAGGTTAAGGCAGGAGGATTGCTTGAGCCCAAGAGGTCGAGGCTGCAGTGAGCTATGATGGTGCCACTGCACTCCAGCCTGGGTGACAGAGCAAGATTCCTTCTCTACTTAAAAAAAAAAAAAACCCTAAAACTAAAACAGAAAACCTGAAAGTAAAACCTATGATTCCCTAAATCGTCATATCCCTAGAATAGGACGTTATGATTAGACTTTCTTGAACATATTCAAATTAGCACATCTCAGTGTATAAAGTTCAGAATCATTCCCTAATGTCATAAACCCCAATGCAGAAAAATGCAATTTATTTCTGTTGAACCAGATGAAATTGCAGTTTTTGTAGGTTACAAAATGGCAGATCATTGGCAAATTCAAACGGTTCAACCTAAATAGCTTAATTTCACCATAGTTACCCAGATCTACAGCATGCACACGGTGCCCTGTGTTAAATACAAAAATACAACACTGGCTTCCAGGAAACTTAGAGACCAGTATGTCACGAGGCAATAAACAGGGGTTCTCACACTAGGTGCATACAAACTGAGGTTGTAACAACCAAAAGCCATTCCCTGTCTGAGGAAGGGCCACAGGAAATGGTCTAGAGCAGCATCCCCTGCCTTTCTGGCATCAGAAACTCATTTCCTGGAAGACAGTTTTTCCACAAAGGGGAGAGGGGATGGTCTGGGGATGGTTCAAGCACAACACATTTATTGTGCACTTTATTTCTATTATTATGACATAATGAAGTAATTCTACAACTCACCGTCATGTAGAATCAGTGGGAGTCCTGAGCTTGTTTTCCTGCAACTAGATAGCCCCATCCGGCGGTGATGGGAGATAGTGACAGATCATCAGGCATTAGATTCTCATAAGAAGTGTGCACCCTAGATTTCTCGCATGTGCAGTTTACAATAGGGTCCTTGCTCCTTTGAGAATCTAATGTCACTGCTGATCTGAGAGGAGGCGGAGCTCAGGTGGTGATGCCAGTGATGGGAGTGGCTGTAAATACAGATGAAGCTTCATTTACTTGCCCACTGCTCACCTCCTGTGTGCAGCCCCTGATCCTAACAGGCCATGGACCAGTAGCAGTCCATGGCCCAGGGGTTGGGGACCCCTGGTCTAGAAAGACGGGTTTCATGAGGATAAGATGGAGCTATCCAAGTGCGTGGCCTTCTTGAGCAAAGGCACAAAAGACAGCAAGTCTAAAGGGTTTTCATGCTCCACAAATGAGGAACGAACTAATTATTTAACACAAAAACGGCTCTTGGAGCCGTTTCCCTATTTGGAAAGAATCTTGATGGAGTCTCAGAACCGATTAGCTGTGTAACCTTGAATGTGTTACTCAGTCTCCCTAAGTTTCAGTTTCTTCACTCTGAAAGTGAGGGGAAAATAAACCTGTCTCCTAAGATGCTTGTAAAAATAAAATGAAGTGATATGAGTAGACAGTGGAGAAGAGAGAGAGAGAGACAGACCAAGGAGGGTGGAATCTGAGTCTGGGCTTATTTTAGGACATTAGGTTGTATAATTTAAGGCAGGCCCACAGCGTCTGCTCGCTAGACAATGTCTGTCTCATGGCTTCAGTTCAAAAATTTTAACGTAAACCATAGAGTGCTTTAATCTATTTCTTCTTTTCTGTTGTTTTGATCTGGGATGGCAAAGCCAACCTTAACCTCCATCCTAAGTGGCAGCCTTCTTAAATCTTGCTTCAGCTAAAATGAGCATCTCTTAGGATTCTGCTCAGAACTCCCATAAAAGTTGGCTTCCCAAGGACCAGACAAGGCAATGAGGGTCGGAGTGTAGGCAACCCAGGGGGACGTTAGCTCTAGTCTCGCATCCAGAGAGAAAATGGCTCCTTGGGTCTATCCTTCTCTGTCTATCCTAGTGACCCCCATGAGAATGGGGCTTCCATTTTAAAGCAATAGAATTTTTGAGGCTTGCTTAACTTATAGTGAGTTTAAATAACTTTTTGTTTGTTTGTTTTGAGACACGTTCTTGCTCTATTGCCCAGGCTGGAGTGCATCGGCACAATCATAGCTTTCTGCAGCCTCAAACTCCTGGGATCAAGTGATCTTCCTGCCTCAGCTTCCTGAGAAGCTAAGACTACAGGTGTGTGCCACCACGCCTGGCTAATTTATTATTTTGTTTTGACAGATGGGATCTTGCTATGTTGCCCAGGCTAGCCTCAAACTCCTAGCTTCAAGTCATCCTCCTGACTCAACCTCCCAAAGTACTGGGACTACAGACCTGAGCCACCCCCATGCCTGGGCAAGTTTAAGGAGCTTATATACAGAAATCAGACCTTGTCTTTATTGGATCATAAGTGAAAGGCATGCAAGGGCAAGTGAATAGTTATAGAACAATAGATTAAATCTCTCGCACCACTTACAGCTCCCAATAGTAAGAAACAAAAGGATCATCAGAGGAGAAATGATTTTATGGCAGGGTTGCATGGCATCACACTGGATAATTCCCAGTTTTCCAAACTGTCGCAGCTGAGTTTATACTGATAAATTAAATGGATCTATGCAAATAATTTTGTTAATTGGAATAGCAAATTTCCTTGCACTCTGTTATTGATCCTCACTCTTCAGGCCTTGAATTACAGCTGGTGGTGAACACATGCATTGAGTCCCTAGGGCAGGCATCATGTCTCTATCCCCCATGGTGACTTCCATGTCATCCAATGCACAGGTTTTCAAGTTTTAGCAGCAGAATTTATACATGGAACAAAATCAAATATGGAACCCTAATATATATGACTTCCAAAGGCCCAGACAAGGCAATGAGGGTGAGAGTGTAGGCAACCCAGGGGGGTTTTAGCTCTGGTCTCACAACCAGAGAGAAAACGGCTCTTTGGGTATATCCTTCTCTTTCTATCCTAGTGACCCCCATGAGAATGAGGCTTCCATTCTAAAGCCAATAGAATTTTTGAGCTAAATGTGGGGCTGCTCTGGTTGGAGCCTGTACAAGGGCTGGGACATCTCACCCCTCACCTCTTCCTCTTGTTCCCCAGAAGTGCCCTTGTTGGCACTTACGACACAGAGAACCCAGAACGCTTCAGAATGTGGTTGAAGAAACACTGAATGCACAATATTCTTGCAGAAATGGAAGCAGCCAATGTCCTAAAAATGAGAAGACTTGGTTTGCTCATGTGATCATTATAACTCAGTAGCAGAACTGAGATCTAAAGAAGCCCCAATTACATAGCATTCACCATTAAAATTACCAGGATTAGAGAAGAAATTGCATAGAAAAATCTGAGATCCTGGTGCCAGAGAAACCACTCCCAGCAGGCTGCCCTATTCAGAGCTGTTTTCTGGGCATCTTTCTTTGGAACCACCATATCAATTCTCTAGATTGAGGGTTTGTGCCAGCCTGGAGCCCAGGAGTTGTAAGAATGCATATTCACCCAGATCTGTCTGGAGTGCTGACCACGTGCAAGGTGCTATTCTAGAACTAGAGTTGAACAGCGTGTCCAAGATTGATGAGAGGCTCCATGCTCCTGCTTCCTCTTCTGTGGCCCTATGCCAGGCACTGTAGGCACCCGACCCAGATCCCTGGCCTGTGCACCCATCTCCCAAACTCATAGAACATGACTTCCAGAAGCTCACAGCGGACCTCTTCTCCTGACCACTGCCCTTATCTCCAGATTTCTCAGCCTTGGAACTACTGACATTCTGGGTCCAGATTTTTTTTTTTTTTTTGATGTGGGATCTAGTCTATGACTTGTAGTACGGTCAGTGGCATCCCTAACCTCTACCCACTATATGCTAGTAGTCCCCACACCCAGTTGTGAAAACTAAAAATGTCTCCAGGCATTGGCTGAAAACACTCGCCTTAGCTGATGGAAGGCCTTTTCCGAAACACATCGAAAATTATACCCTCTTTCTAGGATGTTCCAAGGCCAATAACTGCTGATGAGGATCACAGAAGACTAGCCCCTGTCCTCAGAATAGGACAATTCAGATGCTATTCACTTTCTGGAGCTTCAGATTAGGCTGGGATTAGACTTCAGCTGAAACTGCACTTCTGCCTGGCTTCATTCCTTGAACTATTTTGCTTTCTAGGATGACTACATATCCCAGGCTTCTTTGCAGAAAGGTTGCATCCGTGAGACTGATTCTGTCCAATGAAATGTGATGTCCAAAAGTGATGTACACCTCTTCTAGATATTGTCCCTAAAACCTCTTGCAATATTCTCTAGCTCATACTTTTTCTTGAATTACACTGTCTTTCCCCCTTTTCCTTGGGTGGACCTGGAAGAATACAAGATGTTAAGGGCATAATGTAGAAAGATTCTGAGTCCCTGAGTCACCACTTGGATAAAACCTTCTAAGACAGCTGCCAAATCCTCATTGGATTTTGAACAAGAAATTACTTTTAGTTAATGTCTGTCTTCCCATCTAGGCAGTAAATTCCCTGAAGGCAGGAACTCTGTTTTGTAGACTGCTTATATTAGCCAGGGAAATTCATGTTAGTTTCTGTAAGAAATTTCTTCAAATCAGTAGCTAGAAACAATAAAAGGATCCATTATGGGCAGGTGTGGTGATTCATGCCTGTAATTCCAGCACTTTGGGAAGCCGAGACAGGAGGATTGCTTAAGGCCAGGAGTTTGAGTCCAGCCTGGGTAACATGTTGAGATCTCTACAAAAAATACAGTACATGCCTGTTGTCCCAGGTACTTGGGAGGCTGAGGTGGAAGGATCACTTGAACACAGAAGCTTGAGGCTTCAGTGAGCTATGACTGTGCCACTGCACTTCACAGCCTGGGCAACAGAGCAAAATCCCATCTCAAAAAAAAAAAACAAAAGAAAAGAAAAGAAAAGAAAAATCCACCCCAACCTGCAAAGTACCATTATTTTTTAGGTGGAGCCTCACTGTGTCACCCAGGCTGGAGTGCAGTGTTGCGATCTCAGCTTACTATAACCTCCACCTCTCAGATCACAGGGTTCTCTTGCCTCAGCCTCCCTAGTAGCTAGAATAACAGGAGCCCACCACACCACAGCAGGCTAATTTTTGTATTTTTTTTTTTTTGAGACAGAGTTTCAGTCTTGTTGGAGGCTAGAGTGCAATGGCACAATCTCGGCTCACCACAACCTCCGCCTCCCGAGTTCAAGCAATTCTCCTGCCTCAGCCTCTCGAGTAACTGGGATTACAGGTATGTACCACCATGCCCAGCTGATTTTGTATTTTTTAGTAGAGATGGGGTTTCTCCATGTTGGCAGTGGACTCAAACTCCCGACCTCAAGTGATCCGCCTGCCTCAACCTCCCAAAGTGCTGGGATAATAGGTGTGAGCCACTGCACCTGGCTAACTTTTGTATTTTCAGGAGAGACGGGGTTTCTCCGTGTTGGCCAGGCTGGTTTCGAACTCCTGACCTCAAGTGATCTGCCCACCTCGGCTTCCCAAAGTGCTTGGATTACAGACGTGGTACCATTGTTTTCTAAATGGATTACCACAATGGCTTCCCCCACCCCACTTATGGGAAAAAGATAAATGTTGAGGCACACGCTGGCCCCAGGACCAGAGATAGCCCTGTGCGGACGTGTGGGAGATGTCTCCCTGCCTGGCTTCCCTGCTAACTGGGCACTGTGAGGCAGCCTCTTTTGCTCCACAGAACTCCACCCCTTTGCTGGAGGCAGCTGCGAGGCCCAGGAGGGGGCATCTCAGTAGATGAGTTGGATCAATCTGATTTTCTACCCAAGGAATATGAAGTCAAAAACATGAAAATTGCTGAGTGTATAGGATTGTTCAGTGGGAGAATTCTGAGGTGGAATAGATTATAAAGCAGTTTTCAGGGCTGATTAAATGGAATCAGTGACTTCAAGGGAATATGGACAGGCACCCAGAGATTATGGGAAGAGAGAAACGGAGTACACAAGGCAGGGGAGGTTGAGCCGGGTGTGTTCCCTGATGACCATAGGAGTGAAGAAGAGTTGAGGGCAGGCTGATGACTGACCAGACAGCCCAGAGTGACTCATGGGTGGGGTGGCGCAAGCATGCTGCACATAATCCCAACTGCAGGTAACAAGAATCCTGCCCCCACCAAGGAGCAAAACCATGTGCTAATGAGGACCCATTCAAATCTCCAAGTCCACCCTTTGGGAAGGTCTGGAGAGACCTTGCAGAGGGCAGGGGAGTTTGGGAAGTACAGGAGAGCGTGGTCATTTGGAAAAATTTGAGAATAAAGGAAAGTATTAAAGGAACATGCACACTAAAAAGAGGCTGTCTAGCCTCTTGGTCAACTGGGAGCAGGTGAAGCATCCCCCAAGGACATCTCTCCTGGAAGAGTCCATGCTTGGGAGAAGCCGCTACTTTCTCTGCTCAGGCTCTGGGTGAGTTGACCTGGAGGAAAATTCTCTAGTCCCTTCTTGTCCCTGGGGGAGTGTAGGACCTGCTAAGAGGTTCCTTGTGAAGTTAAGAAATAAGATTCCTGATATGGTAGGGCTGAGTATCAAGACTTGGCTGCATCCATGCCACGTACACCATGGTTCCACTTGGTCCAATGTCCTACCAACTCCAGGCACTGCCGGGGAGCTAGGGCGGAGCACTGACCACCCCAGACTATGGCTTCTGTCCTTTTTCTTTACCAATGATAAGCTGGGACCACAGCAAGCCCAACGCAAGGCTTACTCAGAAGGAAGAGGTAAAGACAACGACCAGATATGATGATGAAGAGATTAATAATATTAAATAGTTTGTGCATTTTGTTTTGAATCCTGGCTGTATGGCTACAAATGTTGTTCTCTTAACTCTAAGCTATACTACCTCTCAGTATAGAGGAAGAAAGGAAGCAGATATACTGAGGGTAACAATAATCAGAATAGCTCTGGCTGATGTTTATTGAACACTAATCACATGGCAGGTAGTCTTGTGTGTGTGTATTAATCCTCTAACAGGCCTACTACAGCAGGTGCAAATATTATAAATTTGATATTGCAGATGAGGAAACTGAGGCAAAAAGTGGAAGGAAGGAGGGAGGCAAGGAAAGAAGAAAGGGAGAAAGGATAAACAGAAAAGGAAGGGAGGGAGGGAGGGAGAGAGGGAGGGAGGAAGGAAGGGCAAGTATTTCACAGTAATAAATAAAGGTGATAAACTTCAAACTCAGGCAGTTTGAATCCCAAAGGTGCAGTCTCAGCTACCAATTTGAACAGTCTGAAGTGATGAGCACTTGGTTTTTTTGGCTTATATAATAACAGCACTCCTATATGGTGAGTCAAAACCCAGACTTGCACCGCTGAGGCCCTCAGGGCTTCTTTGACCTCCTTTCTCACTCCAGGCTATTGTGGCTCCTGACTTTGTGTTTCTCTAAACTTTCCTTTGACACCCCACAAACACCTCTGCAGATGTGAATTTGCAGCTCCAAGCTCAATGGTGCCAAAGTATCTCATTTCTTACGATTACTCAATCAACGACATTCGACCCTCAATTTACAATCACTTCATTCAATTAGAAGGCACCATTTCTGGCATTTGAGGAGACTTTACCTACTCCCTCAGGGTCAGGCAAAGACTGTGCGGTGTTATGCAAAGCAAAATGTTCCAGGAAGGGCCCCCTTTCTTCTCCCTGCAGTGGTTACCTGCATTTATATAGCTTTTGATGACTATAAATTCTGCTGCTCCCGTAGCCAACTGCCATGGCTGGGTACCACAAGACTTGGCTTTATTCTTGCCATGCCCACTATGGATCTATCACTTCCAACGTCCTACCAACTCCAGGCATTGCCAAGGAGCTAGGGGGGAGTGTTGACTAACGCAGGCCCTGGCTTTGGTCCTCCTTCTAGGCTAAAGGACAATCTTCCTCTCCCTTGCTGCTCTCCACAGACTCCGTCTTCCTTCCAGAATCCTGTGGACACGATCTTCAGTGACTTGGGCTTTTATAAAGTAAAGGAAAAGGGTTTATTCCCATTCCCAGCTTCTGCTGTAAGCTCTGCAGTTGTACCCCACAAAAAAAAAGTACAAATTGCCTGGTTCACTCCTTGAAGTGAGATGCAGTGGGGAGAGAAGATGGCAAAGATCTGAATTCAGCTCCCACCCTAATAGAACACCCAAGAAGCCTCCCTTCCTGCTGCACGCTCAGGTGGGGTTCTGCTTGTTGCAATCAGAAATGCCAAATAGAAACAGTTCTACAATCAGGGGAGAGTATTTTTAGGGATTCTTTTCTTCTCTGGAGCCTTCCTCCAGCCTCCTCCTTCTGGCTTCTGGATCTCTAAGAGGCCCATGGCTGATGCTGCTTCTTTCACTGAACTGACAAATGAATCCACATGTCACCATGATTGCGTGTTGCAAGAGACAGGTCACAAGAGCAAAGTGTATAAAGAGTGAAGTTTTTGTATATGTATATAGGGTAGAATAGATTTTACCTATAGAATACTTTTTACTGTCATGGTTTGTCTGTCCTTGGGGTAGGGTACCTGAAGAGAAGAGAAGGTTGGGTGTCAGCACCCTCTGTTGGCTTCCTCAGATTACACTGGAGCATTGTTTCTGCCCTTTTATGGGGCAAAGAAATCCTACACAATTCTCTTCTCTTTGCCCAAGCCAATGAAAAGGCAGACAGCATCCTCAGGCTCGAGTATGACTCTGGATCCGCCTGGCATCTCCTGCAGCGGGGAGGCGTCGTGACCTTGCTGGGCTGGTGGCTCCTGGCACCTTCCCAGCCCTGGATGTGCCGCACAACCCTAAATAACCCCGCTTCTGTGCCATCTGACACAGAGAGCATTTCCCTGATGAATTACCCATGCACAGATAATCAAATAAATCTTTGTCTTGCTACCTGCAGTCGGGATGCCCTGCGAAGTTTCACAGGTCACAGCACAGATCAAATTAAGGCCCAGAGTCATGGGTGGGATGGACAGTCACAGCCTGGCTGTCTGGGGCCACATGGACACACACAGACAGTACTCCAAGCCAGGCTGCAGCTCTGGGGGACACATCAATCACTGATTCCAGTACCCAGGTGAGCTCCGTGGCAGCCGCAAAGCATGAAAGTGGAGGCAGGGGAGGAGAAATTAGGAAATAAACCAGCTTCCTCTGGTGAAATGAAAGATTTTGCTTACCCCAAATACCACTCTTCTGGAAAAGGGCAGAACTGGGAGCTGCCCGGCTCTTGCTCTACCCCCAAGAGAGCAGTGGCTGCCTCTCCCCTCTTTCCTGACAGAGAACACGATCACAAATCGGGAACCAGATGGCTGCCTTTATATTTCTTTTTTTCTTTCTTCTTCCTTTTTTTTTTTTTTTTTTTACTGCAATACTAAAGCCACCATAAAAAAGCAAAGTTGAACAGACAGAGCTAATAATATAATCATTCAAAACACCTGCAAACAGTGCAGATGGGCAATTTCTGTCTGCAGAATTGTCAGTGAAAGACCGCCTCCCCATATGGGCAGCTCCAGAAGCCCGGTTTTGCCCAGCTCTGTCCCTTACCTTAGGAAAACCTGCACAGAGCATATGCACGCTTTTTATAGTCGAGCGAAAGAGTCGGTGGCTGATTATTTATGTCCTTCTGGTATGCCTTAGAATCAGGCAACCTGCAAAGGGTCCATCCAGCCGGGCTCCCCAGGTGTCATGGGACCCAAGGGGAGGCCAAGGACGATCCTGCAACCACTTTGCAGTCTGGGCACAAATCATGGCTATTGTCTGGGAATGGCTCCATCACCCTTCCCACCATCTACCTGCATTCTTGAAATAAACAACCCTCCAAAGCCAGAAGCCCTGTGTTCTGTTTCTCACTGAACACACACAATGTGAATCTGTAGAGAAAGAAAAAAAAATGTGCTTTGCAAAGCTTGCTTTTGTCAACTGTCAGTGGGTTCCTCATGTCACTCTCTCCAGCTTCCTGCAGTAGAACTCGGTCTCAAGGAAGAAAGGACATGATTGAGAACCTCTTGTGGAAGGAAGGCCACACTTCAACCAGAGGGTCAGTCCTGAGGAATAACTACTCCCCGATCACCGCTTGCATTACAGAGGGATAAACAGACTCACAGGGGAACGGTAATTTTCTCAAGGTGGCAGAGGCAGGATGGGTCTTCCCATTGGCAGCATGCATGGAGAGCTAGGGTGCCCCTCGCTGCCCTTCCCTCCACAGGTTGGTTCCACACAGCACCATGTCAGCTTCCTATGAGTTAGGTACAGATGGACAGGAGGGTGGGTGAGAACTGAAGGTACAACTTGCCTGCCAGCCAAAGAGAGGCAGCTGTGAGGACTGTGTTCCTCCAGGCAAGCCAGGGAGCTCAGCTGACCACACCTGGCTGAGTAGCTGCCAGGGACCCTCAGGGAGAGTGAGATGAGCGAGAACAGTCTCTCAGTCCTCAGAGGGCTCCTAGTCTTCTGGGAGGAACGTATTTGAATGACCCGAGTTAGAACCAGTAACTAAAGAGAAATCCACACAATGTTCATCGAGGGATTTAAAAGATGGAGAGTTCAATGCAGCAGGGATCCTGTTGAAAAAAAAAATCAGGGAAGGCTTTCTGGAGGAGGCAACATATTTGAATTCTCTTTCTAAATATATGTGAATTGATTCACTTCTCTCCATTATCACCTCCACCACCAGTATCTTAGATGTCATTGTGTTTCATCTCCTCTGTGCAGTATTTCCATTGACTCCATATCCCCCTCCCCATTTTCTTCTCACCCAGTCCATTCCTATGCAGGCAGAGTGATCATTTTGAACCGTAACTCAAGCATCCCTTCTTTAAAATTTACCAGTACCTTCTTTTTGCTCTTACCATAAATACTAAAATCCTTATTACGGGAAAGTATTTCGAGTGCTTTGGGTAGCAAGTGATGGGGAACAGGATCAACTTACATTAAGAGTGACTTAACAGGAACATTTATGCTCTTATGTAAATGTCCCAAAGAAATGTACGTATCTGGTTAATTTGATCGTCCAGTAGCGTACTCAAGGAGTAGCGTCCTTCTAGCTCTCCTGGCATCCTCAATATGGGTTTTGTCCCCTAGACTGGTCGTCCTGCTTTGAAGACCTCTGCAAGAACTCCAAGTGCCACACTAGCACATGGCAGAACTCAAAGCCAGAAGACAGAATTCCCTTCTCTGGGTCCCTTTTTGAAGTCTAGGAAACATTTCTGAAGTCCCCCCAGCCATTACCACCCCTCCACTATGGGACTTCATTCACATCCCTTTGGCATGTATTTTGTCTGTTGCCTTTCTTTAATACAAGTCATGGCAAAGAGAATGGCACTTCCATAGTTTAGACTCATGAAGATTCATCTCCTGGGATGGAGGGAGGGCCCAGCTCACACTCATTCCCAAGGCCTCCTTCTGAACAAAAATAGGGTCTTATCAGCAAAGAAGTAGGGACATCAGAGGAACTCTGCAGTCGTCAACCAACGATGTCTGCCGCCTGTGCCTCTAGGACCTGCAGGGATGGCCCCGGCTCTCCTCCAGCCTCACATTGTTTTACTCTCCCCCTTTCTCTGAGGCCTTCCTACTCTACAGTCACCCCACATGCTGGGGGGCAGATAAGCTCCTGATTTCAGTGTGGAGAAAATTCCTTCCAATCCTGGGGAATCAACAAGACTGACTGAGGCAATCCATCTCTGGAATGTTTGGTAGAACTTTGCAGAAAAATTTAGGCCTGCTTGTTTGCTAGTGGAGTATATGCACATGTGTGTGTAGGTGTGTGTGGATATTTAGGCTCTGATTCATTTTCCTTATCTTTATTGGGCCAGTTTTAATTTTCACTATGATATAATTCATATATTATAAAATGCATTATTGTTAAGTTTATAATTTAATGAGTTTTGACAAGTGCATACACCCACATAACCCACATTTCCACAAAAATTTTGAATAGTTGCATCACTAGAAAGATTCTCCATGTACCCTTCCAGTCATTGCCTCCTCATGCTGTCCCCAGACCACCACTGCTAAGAAATAGTTTATCAGGGATTAGCTTTGCTTTTTCTAGAACATCAAGTAAATGGGATCATATAATATGCATCAATTTGTATCTGGCTTTTTATACTCAAAATCATCTTTTTGAGATTTATCCCTATTAATGATGTATTAGTAGCTTATGCTTTTTATTCCTAAGTACTGTCACATTGTATGAATATATACCATTGGGTTTGCCACTTTTCCCTTGACATATATTTAGGTTGTTTCCAGCTTTGGGCAATTACATGTACTTCTGTGATGAACACTGGTGTCAACTCTTTGGGTAAATATCTCAGAGAGTATTTGCTCAGTCTTACGATATGTACATGATGAACTTTATAAGAAACTGCCAAATAATTTTATCATGTTTTATCATTTTACATTGCACCAGTAATGTGTGAGAGTTCAGTTATGACATATCCTCACCAACATCTGATGTTGGAATTTTAATTTTAGCCACTCCACTGGGTATGAAATGTTATTTCATTGTTATATTAATTTGTATTTCATTGAGGATTACTACTTTTGAGAACTTCTTATGTAATTATTGGCAAATATGTCTCCCTATGTGAAGTGTCTGTTCAAATCTTTTGCTCATCTTTTAAAAGTAGGCAGTCTTATTTAATAAGATTAATGATAATATAATTATAGGTTGTTATAATTATAATCAAGGGTATTATTAATATGGTATATAATAATATTGTTGTAAGAGTTCTTTGTGTGTGTGTGTGTATATACATATATATACACACACACACAAAACTTCACTATACACACACACACACACACAGATATACACATATATATAGCGAAGATTTTCCCCAATCTTGAGTCAGTTTTCAGATTTCATTTTTTTCTATAAAATGTTCCCTTTTGTCTAAGTTTTCCAATTTAAAGCCATAAAGTTTCCAAGTATTCTCTATTGTTTACATCTCTGCAAAATCTGCAGTTATGTCTCTTTTTTCAGTCCTAAAATTATTTGTGCCTGATCTGTTTTTGCTTTGCTCAGTCTTGCCAGAGGATTGTTTATTTTTATCATCTTTTCAAGAAAAAGATAAGATTTGATTTCTTCATTGTGTCTTTGTTTTCTGTTTCATTAGTCCTCTCCTACCTTTGTTAGTTTTCTCTTTCTGTATTCTTTGATGTACTCTGTTGTTCTCTCTTTTTTCTTTTTATGAGATGAGGCCTCACTCTGTTGCCCATGCTGGAATGCAGTGGTGTGATCATAGCTCATTGCATTCTTGAACTCATGAGCTCAGGAGCTCAGGAGACTCTTCCACCTCAGCCTTCCAAGAAACTGGAACTACACATGTACACAACCATGCCTGGCTAATACTATTTATTTTTTATCTTTCTCAGGATGGCACTTAGCTAATAAATTTTTAGGCTTCTTTCTCTAACACAAATATTTAAAAATACGTATTTTCTTCTAAGAACTGCCTTTATATATAGTATTTTCATTTTTGTTCAATTTTAAATATTTTCAAATATCTATTATTATTTTTGAATCATACATTATTTAGAAACATGCATTTTTCTTCCAAAATTGTGGAAGAATTGTTTTATTTAAAAATATTTTTGTTATTAATTTTGAAACTAATTGCCTTGTAGTCAAAGAATGTTGTGTTTAAGATATTAATAGTTTGGCATCTTTTAAGACAACTTTCACAGACTGGAATTTGGTCATTTTGTTAGTTTTTCGTGTGTTAAAAATAACAAGTTTTCTATAATTATTGGTTGCACAGTTCCTTGTATATCTGTCCACTAAACCAACTTCTTGCATTTAAATAGTCTACATTCTTGTTTTTGTTTTCTTTGCAGTTGTCGGTAGTTGCATTAATAAATTACTAGAATTAAATAGTAACACTCATAAATACTCTTTTGCAATAATTTATTTTATATTGTTTAGGGTAGTTGGTAGAATAAACCAGCTACCTAGCCATGAAAGACCTTGGGGACCTTTTACCCATGGGGGGAAGTTGAGTTGGAATGTAACCCTTCTTGCTGCAGTTAAGGCAGTCTGGTACCAGTTGGATCACTAGTAGGTGACTAGGAGAGAAGGTCTGTGATCAGTCTTTGGACCAGCTTTCTGATCTCTACACATTGTTTGCATTTCAGTACACACTTGGGCATGAGATTATCTGACTGATGATTCTCTGGCTAGAACCTGGTGCATAATAGGTGTGGGGGCCATAGGCTCTTGGCCCCTTTGCTGAAAAATCACTGGCATGAGGCAGATTGATCAATAGGAGAAAAGGCATGCAAATTTACTGAACACGTGTACATTGGAGACTTCAGTTCCTCATGTCAAAATGCCATACTATGGATATTGCTTTCTGAGCCACGACATTGGTGTATCAGTGGGTTCTCACACTGCTAATAAAGACATACCCAAGACTGGGTAATTTATAAAGGAAAGAGGTTTAATGGACTCGCAGTGCCACATGGCTGGGGAGACCTCACAATCATGGCAGAAGGCAAAGGGGAAGCAAGATAGGTCTTACATGGTGGCAGGCAAAACAGAGCATGCGCAGGGAAATTCCATTTTATAAAACCATCAGGTCTCTGAGACTTATTCATTACCACAAGAACAGTATGGAAAAAACTGCCCCCATGATCAATTATCTCTACCTGGCTCCACCCTTGACACATGGGGATTATTACAATTCAAGGTGAGATTTGGGTGTGGACACAGCCAAATCATATCAACGGGTTTAAGCATGTGTATGTGTGTGTGGTGTTAGGAGGGTATATAGTTAGTAAATAACCTAAATGTGTCTTAAAGGCAGAAGAGCATGTCTACAGGTGGAGAGAATACTCACTTTGATGGTGACAATGACCTCAGTCATTTTCACTTCCCCAGGATGACTCCTGCATCAGGCAGCTGCACTCCAATTTCCTTTGCAGGGGCCTCTTTGCCTGTGTTCACTCCACATGGGTTGGATGGGGCTGACCTCAGCTCTTCTCTCCAGGAATGGATGCAGAATCTTGGCCTCTGCAATCCCACTGCCAGAACCACTGGAGGAAACCCTGCCTGAGAGTGAAGCCAGCACAGAAGCAGCAGAACTGAGAAAGGAAGAGAGGCTTTGTTTATGAATCTGCCCAAAGGGATCTCTTGAACTTTCCAATCAAATAAACCAATAGATTCTGTTTTCTTTTATGTGAGTTTGGGTTGTGTATTTGTTGATAAAGCATCCTGATCTTTATCACTCCTGATGATCATCAAGTGTGACTCTGCAGGGGGCTCCCACAGAGCAGGCCATAGGCAGTCTCCTTTCAAAAGAGGCTAGAAAGGCCTGCCCCCAACTTGTCCGCCTCCTTGCCCCAGCTTCTGGGCACAGTGCTTGGGGTTGGTTTCTTTAAAACCTGTCCCAGTACTCCTAAACCTCGCCCCAGATTCACATTTGCCAACTACCCAGGTATCATCTGGACACACTGTATATCCTTGATCAATTCCACAAAATTTTGTGGAGTCCCCATGGAATTTTATTCCTGGCCCCATGCAAAATACAGTGGGTGGGAAAGAAACTAGCATTGGATGGGAAGTTTCTCTTTCAGGAGTGCTGTAGTTTGTCGCAGAGTGTGCTAATCTGAAATGTTGAAATCACATTATGTTTTAATTCACTAAAAAGCTAACTGGTTAAAAGGACTTGGAGAGAACTCCTGGACAAAAATAGATTACCCCTTTAGTGGAGAGCATTTCCCCTCAGCACTCACGGTTCCCGAACATGAGTAGGGCTTCTATTGCAGGTCTCTGTGACTCTGCAGGTGGGCTTTCTGTGGCTACAAAAGCATGGCGAACTCCCGCATGGAACAGGCCTACTGTGTCGGGCAAGGCATGGCCTGCCTGTCTTCAATGAAAGACCAGTGGCGATTGAAAACAAACACCCCAGCTTCCTTGACCCTCAGATGTTTTACACAGTCTCCCCAGTGGACCCCCCCGTCATACCGTCTACATCAAAACTCTCCACATCAGCTTGTTCCCATTCCCCTACTGATGCTTCCTGGGGTAAACTCCCAAATGAGCAACTTATACTTAAAGCCTTGTTTTAGGGTGTACTTATAAAGGAATGCAATGTAAGACACCACCCAATTTCCTTGCTTGTCACCATGTCTTTTGCTAAAATTTATTTACTTATTTACTTATGTATTGGATTTATTTTTAAAACCAGTTTCAAGTTCACAGCAAAATTGAAGAGAAGGTGCAGAGAGTTCCCATACATTCCCCCGACTCCCATGACCTCTCCTTTATCCACAGCCCTTACCAGAGTGGTACATTCCTTATAACTGATAAACCCGCAGTGACATGTTACAACTACCTGGCACCCCTAATTTAATTAGGGATCACTCTTGGTGGCATACATTCTATTAGTGACCACTCACTTTATAACATATATTTCCTTATACGGGAGTCAACTTTCCCCTTTTCTCTGGCTTAGAAAGTGTGGCTCGGTTATGAAATTCACGAGGCACTCCTGGTCCTCTCTCCATCTACTTCCTTAGTTGGCTGTCAGCCTTGGACCAGTGAGAAAGCTGAAGTGCAGAGACAGTGAGTAGATAGAAGGCCCCTTGATGACAGCAGTGGACGGTCCAGGACCCTCTCTCATATCTGCCTTCCTCCCCCATTAAGATGAGCTGCTATGTCTGGGACATTTATTCTTTTTCCTTACTAACTTTTATATAACAAATATGATTTGTAAATTATTAAAAATTTAAGACTGAGTGAGGTAGCTCACAGCTGTAATCCCCCCATTTGGAAGGCCAACACAGGAGAATTTCTGGAGGCCAGGAGTTTGAGAACAGCCTGGGCAACATGGTAAGATCCTATCTCTACCAAAGGAAAAAGAAATTGGCTAATGGACGGGGCAGAATGCCTATAGTCTTAGTCACTGAAACCAAAGGATGGTTTGAGCCCAGGTTGCAGTGAGCTATGACCACATCACTGCACTCCAGCCTGGACAACAGAGTGAAACCCTGTGTCTCAAAATAAAAAATTAAAGAACAATTTTAAATTAAAAATTTAAATTTAAAAAATACAAATGCATATAAGCAAAAGAAAAGAAAAAATTAAAAATCAACAATATCATTAATTAGTATTAATGGTGAAAGGCAGAATGCTTTCTTACCCTAAGGCCAAAAATTAGACAAGAAAATAAAAAGAACAAGACAAGGATGTGTGCTCATACCACTTCTAAACAACATTGTACTGGAGATTCTAGGGAGATTGCAAAGGAACAAGTACAACCACCACTATGTGCAGATGAAGTTATCTCATATATAGAAACTCTTCAGGAGTATACACACACACACATGCACACACACACACACACGCACATGCACACCCCGTTAGAAGTAATGAATGAGTTCAACAATATTGCAGTGTGTAATATCAATATTTTAAAAGTTGTATTTTTATATACTAGCAATAAACAATCTAACAATGAAATTAAGTAAACAATTATATTTATAATAGTGCCAGAAAGAATAACATACTTAACATAAATTTAACAAAAAAGTACAAGACTCGTAACAGTGAAACACCACAAAACTGTTGAAAAGAATGAAAGAAGATCTAAATTAACAGACATCCATGGTCACGATTAGGAAGACTGAATATTGGCAGTATTTCCTAAATTGGTCTTCAGATTCAGTGCAATCCCTATCAAAATTCAGCTGCCATTTCGTAGAGAATGCAGAAAGTTATGATCAGAAATGATCACAAAATTTATACAAATATTCAGGCAACTCAGAATAGAAAAAAACAACCTTGGGAAAGAGGAAGAGAGTTGGATGACTCAAACTTCCCAATTTCATAGCTTACTACAAAGCTACAGTGATCAAGACAGTGTGGTATGGCATCAGGATTAGAACTGATAATCCAGAAAACAAACGCTGACATTTGAAGTCTCTTGATTTTTCACAAGGGTGCCAACCCTTGAATGGAGAACGAATACTCTTTACAATAAATGGTGCTGGGACAACTGGATTTCCACATACAGAAGGATAAAATTGGACTTCTACCTCACACCACACACATTCACTCAACATGGAAAATAAATTAAAGTGTAAGAGCTAAAACTAGGTGGGGCATGGTGGCTCACGTCTGTAATCTCAGCACTTTGGGAGGCTGAGGTGAGTGGATCACCTGAAGTTAGGAGTTCGAGACCAGCTTGGCCAACATGGTGAAACCCCATCTCTACTAAAAATGCAAAAAATTAGCCAGGCATGGTGGCACATGACTGTAATCCCAGCGACTCGGGAGGCTGGGTTAGGAGAATCACTTGAACTTGGGAGGCAGACGTTGCAGTGAGCTAAGATTGCACCACTGCATCCAGCCTGGGTGACAAAGCGAGATTCTGTCTAAAAAAAAAAAAAAGCTGAAATTCTAAAATTATCAGAAGAAAACATGAGTCAATCTTTGTGATCTGTGTGAGGCTATGGTATCTTAGATGTGACCCTAAAAGACTAAGGGACAAAAGAAAAATAGAAAAATTATACTTCATTATAATACACTTTTTTAACCCCCAAATTTCCATGCTGTAAATGACACCATCCAGGAAGTGAAACGACAACTCACAGAATGACAGAAAATATTCAAAAATCATACACATCATACATGTTGCAAGGGATTTGTATACAGAATATATAGAATTTATATAAAGAACTCATAGAACTAAATAATCAACATATGAATAACTCAATTAAAAATTGGAATGAGATCTGACAGTTCTCTAAAAAGACACCCAAATTATCAATAAGCACAAGATATTCAACATCATTAGCCATTAAGAAAATACAAATGAAAACAACAATGAAATATTATTTTACATCCTATGGTAGCTATACTCAAAAAGACAGATAAGGGCAAGTGTGGGTGAAAATGTAAAGAAATTGACACTCTCATATTTCTGATGAGAATGTAATATGTTACAGCCGTTCTGGAAAACAGTCTAGTGGTTTCTCAAGAAGTTAAGCAACATAATTACCATATGGCCCTGAAATATCTTCCTCAGTATATACCAAAGAATTGGAAATATATGTCTACACAAAAACTTGTACATAAATGTTTATAACAGAATTATTTATAATAGCCTAAAGTGGAAACAACTCGAATGGCCATCAAATGATAAATAAATAAAATGTAGTATATTCATATAATAAACTTTATAATTTAGCAACAAAAAAGGAATGAATTACCAATACGTGCTATAACATGGATGGACACTGGAAACATTATGCTAAGTGAAAGAAGCCAGTCACAAAAAAACCACACACTGAATAATTTCATTTACTGGAAATGTCTAGAATAGGCAAACAGCAGGAACTGTAAGGTATGTAAATTATATTTCAATAAAGCTGTTCAAAATCTCCCACCTCCCAGAGGTAATCACTGTTAATATATTTAGTAAAAATAACTTTCAATATACAAATATATACATATATATTTGTGTATATATATATATACAATATATGTATATATGTATATTGTATAAATGTATACAAATATATACATTTTGCAATATACAGATATATACATATATATTTGTATCTTGTATGAAATATATATACAAAACAAAACAACAGTAGGGTGCAGTGGTTCGCACCTGTAATCTCAGCTCATTGGGAGGCCAGGGTGGGAGAACTGCTTGAGCTCAGGAGTTTGAGACAAGCCTGGGCAACATAGTGAAACCCTCTGTCTACGAAAAAATACAAAGCGCTGTCTCTACAAAAAATACCGTGTACTGGGTGCAGTGGTATATACCTGAGTCCCAACTACTTGGGAGGTCAAGGCAGGAGGATCACTTGAGCTTGGGAGGAAGAGGTTGCAGTGAGCTGAAATCGTGCCACTGCACTCCAGCCTGGGAAAAAGAGTGAGACACTGTCTCAAAAAAAGAAAAATGAAATTATACTATACATTAATCTTCTCTTCTTGTAATAGAATGTGTCATTAAATATGATTCTACAATGTTATTTTTTTAAAGCTACATATTGATTTTGCTTCCATAGTTCTATAATTTTGCTTAAAGAATCTTGGTCAAATCTTTTTGTTGCTTCTAATTTGTTGTTATAAACAACACGGTTGTGAATATCTTTTGGCTAACTTGTGTAATAAATATGCATATTTTGATGTCCTGAACTATAAAAAGTCCATGACAACCTTGAAGAATGCATCAATTTGTTCTCCCTCCAATTCAATGCTGTGCCCAGTTTCCCATACCTTCATCAAAGCAGATATGACTCATTTGAAAAAGGTTATGCCAATTTTATTTGAATTATTATTTTTGATGACGAATGACTATCTACACACCTCAAGTTGTTTAATGCCAAAGAACCAGAAGAAAAGTGAAGAAAAATTGAATACATGATGAGAAGCAATTTGTTTGAATCTGTTTATCAGTAGTAATTTGTTTGACTGACTCATCCAATGCACTGACTGGTCCTACTCAGACCATCCTTACAACCAATCCCTGCCACATTGCCATGCAGTCAGCATGTGGTGCTTTGCTGGTATATAATGAGCATCACCAGTATAGACTGGTGATCAACAAGGTGGGCTTTCTAGGGAAGACCTTATCTAAGGACAAGCACGCATAGATATTTCTGCACATTTGGTTTTGTCTTCCAGCCATGAGGCTATATAAAGTGGAGATCATAAATCATTCTTTGACTCATAAGTCCATCAAACCAATACACAGCATAAAAATTTACACACTATAATAAGTATTTCCTAAATGCAACATAGTATCCTAGATTGTACTCTAGGAAAGAAAAGGGATATGACTGGGAAAATGTGCAATCCAAATATAGTTTGGAATTATTTAACAGTAGTGGACAAATGTTTTGACAAACATATACCTATGTAAGATACAAATATTAAGAGTAAGTTGGCAAAGGTTATATAGGAATTCTCTTTCCAACTTTTCTGTAAATCTAAAATTGTTCCAAAACTTCAAATGTAAAAGGAAGAAAATAGAAAATAAATGAATATTTTATACATATATGTCAATAATTTAACTATTCATTGATTCACCTATCAAATGGGATCAACTAATTTCCAAATTAAGGAATTAAAGAGTTGGCAGGACAATTATATAGCTCACTCTCTACCTTTTCCTGTCTCTACCTACCAGAAAGATACAACATATTCCCATCAATGACAGAAGCTCATTTGGACATATGTAATTTTAAAAACATCTCCACCCTAATGTTGTAACTCTACTATTCTCTCTAAAGTTCCCAGAAAAGAAGAACTCTGTAGCCTTCATTTAGAATCACTGAGCTAGTCCAGCATGTCTATTTTATATACAGAACAATTTAGTTCACAGAAATATTGCAATTGTCTTCATTCTTTTTCCAATCATTATTTTAAAAATCACCTTAAAGAAGTATATACATATCATTTGTGTGCCGAGTGCCTTTCTTGCAATCTGAGTGTTGGCATATTCCAGGAGCCATCAGACACCAGAGGCTTTCTGTGTACCTTTTGGCCCCTTTCCTCCTGGGCAGGTCTATTCAGAAGGAGACTTGGTACTACCACTTCTTGTTTGTCTGAAGAGCCCACTGAGAAACTCTCTTAGAGGTTGTTTTCTAACTGGAGATTACAGCTTTTATCAATGTTTGCTGAAAGAGAGAAAAGAGGGTTTTAGAGGCTTTGCAGTGGCTTCCTGCCATGCAGTTATGTTCTTGCTAAGTATCCCCCTGCCCTCTCAAAATCTTTTGCTTTTCTAAAAAGCAACAATCATTTGAATAATTACAACACTGAAAATGCTCTCCTTTTTGACTGTGTACTCTGTTTTCCTCCAAGCAAGAACTCTGCTTTCATCTGATACATAAAAGAGCAATAGTTATCTGATGAACTAAGACACACGGAATATCTAATTAACATTAAAATATTGTCTCTCGTCATTAGCTTCATTCGCACTGGATGTGTCAGTTCTTGAGAAAGAAGTGCGGAGGCAATGACCCAATCTCACATTTTTTTAATAAAAAAGGCAAATTAAAGTAAAAAAAAAAAAAAAGAAGAAGAAGAAGAACGTGCTCCATGTCTAGGACAATGGTTCAGTAAACCCACTGCCTGCCATGACTTCCCTGCTCCAGGGCCCTGAGTGCTTTCTGACATCCAACTCCCCTGTGAATGTGTCTGTGACTACTTCTATGTGTTTTCATCATTCTAGAGTCTCTACAGAAGGAACAGTCAATCCTGCCACATCTGGGCCATGACATGAAGCCGCATAACTCAAGCCAGTACAGCAGAAACTGAGGAACTCATTAGAACAAAAGCATTCCTGTTGCCAGATGCGGCTTCACGGAGTCTCCGGATAGTCCCCAGTGAGCTCTCAGAGGTCACAGCAGACTAAATAAGGGGATTCTAACAACCACCTCAAAATGCATTAGATGGTCTCAATGAATAGACACTTCTCACCTGTCCCTGAGAGAGGTCCAGAACATTCTGGAATGAATACCTATGATGAGTAAGAGAACCTTTAAGATTCTAGACTCTCTGAAACCAGAAAACATTGTATTGTCCATGATCACATGCTTCCCATGAGTGGAGACCCACTGAGCAACATTCATGGTCTTGCTGTGTGACCTCCAATAAAAAGTTTCTCTGCTGCTCTCAAAAGTCAGTGATGTCCTCTCTTCATCATCTGTGGGCTCCTAACCTGTAGGGAGTCCATATGTTTTCCAGCTCTATTATTAGCCACAGAAACCAACTGAAATTCCCAATTCCTCTGGAACCTCCTGAGGAACTGACAGCTCCAGGTTCTCAGTAGAAGGCCACACACTATGTTTTCAGAAAGCATTACCAGAACCATTCCAAATGCAGTCCAGATTTATACGGTCCTGAAGATTGAAGGTCGTAATGAGGCCGCAACAGTCACACATTTTATCAGGATACTAACAGATTAGGTCTTCAACTACTGTTTCTCCACCCTTGGGCTTCCATCCTTTGCCTTAGCCCACTTGTTTGTTGCTTATCTCTTATTTTTCCCCCATTTATGTTCCTTCTTTTCCTCTTGCTCTCTGAGTTTATTTGATTATTTCATTTGGAGAGAGTTAGGACTGCAAACAGCAACATTAGCAATACTGGATGCTTTAAATCTTGGATTTAAATAAATCTTCAAGTAGATAACCCAAATCAGGGGCATCTTCAAATGTTGGAGTTAGGTAGGTTTTGTGCTCTTCAAAGAAACCTCTGCAACACCCATCTCTCACCTTTAAAACCCATGGACTTTTCTTTCCAGAACCTGATTTCAACATTGAGCTCCTGGCCTTGTCCAAGACCTAGCCCCTTGGGGAAGGTCTCTAAGTGTTTTTTTGTTGTTGTTTTCACTAAACTGTTATTGATAATGTAGGATCATTGCAAAAGTAGACTTAAACATTTTTCCTCACTGTATCTGCTCTATTTGAAAAGTGATTTTGTAGGTTCTCCCATGAAGAGATGAGTCTGTTTTTCTACCCTTGAATGTGAGCTGGCTTTGTGATTCTCTTTAGCCAATGAAATGCAGAAGATGGGACAGTGTGTGAGTGCCAAGGTAAGACCTCACAAGGACTGTGTGATTTTAGTAATTTTTGGAACTCTGCCACCATTAATGAAACAAGTGAAAACTATATTGATGGAGGATAAGAGAATGTACAGAACACAGCCAAGTTAACCAGCTTCTTTCAGTAGAAGCTACTCTATACTGGATACTTTCTGGTTTGTCTAGTAGCTAGCCATAGATATATTAGCAGAACCAGTAAACAAAATGACCCAACTGACCTTTAGACTCGTGAAAAGTTATAAATGGTTGTGATTTTAAGTCTTTACTTGTAGAATGGTTATGCCTCAAGAGGTAACAGATATAAAAATTGGTATATAAAAGTGAGTGTTGGTGTAACAAAACCCTGAAATGTGTAGCATTGACTCTGGGGCTGGATGAAATGTGAACACTAGAAAAAAATGAGTAAACTTTTAACAAAAGCAGAAAAAATAGTTAATAATTGATTACAGGAAGTAGAAAAATGGCAACTTGCATTATGAAAACTGTAACAACAGATTCAATATTTGTGTCTAATATTAGAGTACCAGAAGGAGAAGAGAAAGAAGTAAGTGCTTAAGAAGTACCAGGAGAAATCATAGCTGAAAAGTTCTCAGGTTTGACAATAAGTATAAACCTGCAGATTCCAGAAGTGAAACAAACCCAAACAAATAAACAAACAAAAACATTCATGCCAAAACATTTTAATTAACCATCTAAAACCTAAGCAGGGTTAAAATCTCAAAATCAGCTGGAGGGAAACAATGCATTATCTATAGAGAAAAATTCAAATAACAACAGATTTCTCATCAACAACCAGGGAGGCCAGAGAAAGTGGCACATTTTTCAAGTGCTGAAATAAAATAATTTTCAACCAAGAATTCTATATCCAGGAAAACATCCTTTGGAAATGAAGAGAAAATTAAAGGAGTGTTTACATTAATATCATATAGAGTAGATTTCGAGCAACCAGTATTTCCAGTGACAGGAAGAGATATTAAGTAATGGCAAAAGTGTCTCTCTATCAAAAATTAATAGGAATCATAAACATGTACATAAATAAATAACAGATCTACAAAATGTATGAAGCACAAACTGATAGAAATGGGTGGTGTCAGTAAAAATGATGCAGTAAGAACTTCTGTAAATTTTTAGCTCCTACATAAAACCAAAGAAAAATAACTGGCAAATATATGATTGGAGTCAGCTTTTATAGAACTTTGGAAATTAATTAAAGGCTTTCAACAACCAACAACATGTTTGTAAAAGAAAAGAGGCTGATTCTTAGTATAACAGCAAATTTTATGGTGTTTTAAGTTATTCTAGCTCTATCCTCCAGTCCTCAGCACACCCAGTAGCACTGAAAAACAATAGCTTACATTTCTAGTACCAAAGGGAACAAATGGTCAAAAGATTTTCAGAATTTGACTTGTTTGGTCGTTCCCTGTAAGATCCTACTTCAACACTCTGTTTTTATTTGACCTAACTTGATACTTAACAATACTAAAAGTCTCATCCTAGAGAGAGTTTCTCAAAAACATTTATAGGCAAATGTTATAACATTGTGGCTGCCCAAGGAAATGGATGACAGTTTGGAAAACAATAGACTAACTTAAAAGGAAAAGCTGCATGATAATACATCCATAGGATCTTTGAAAAGTTGTGACACATTCTCAAAAATCTAAAAAGTCATATAGATACATAGGACTCTGTGTAGATAAAGGAAGACTTGAAAAGACCTTAAACACTCACCAATGGCTGACCCTGAGGTTCTGTACAAGCAGAAAGGCATAATTGTCAACTGTTGGGATGAGTGTTGAAGGCATGCCTCAACATTCATGCAGAGTCCTCAAACAAAAACTGGGAGAATCATTGTTTTCAAGTGTTTAAGGAAATAGCTGTCTAATTATCAGCTGACCACTAAACTAACTAATGAAAAACTTAAGTGGCTACACACAGTAAATAATATAGACTTTACAAAAGTAGACTGGAAAAATCACTAAACAAATAACAATTACAGCAAACAGCAAATATAACAAACCCTGAGAAAGGAGAAAAACCTCATTTCCAGAGTTGACAAATTATAATTTTTAAAGTATCCTCTTTTCAGCAAAAATTTTAAGACATGTAAAGAAAGGGAAAAATTTGCCCAATATGTAGGAAAAAAAAAACAATAAATAGAAACTGAACGTGAGTAAGTCTGGACATTGTACTTACTAGCAAATACTTTGTCAGTTATTTTAAATATGCTTTGTTAGTTAAAGAAAACTAAGTTTGAAAAACTAAAGCATGACATTCCATAACAAACATAGAATATCTGTCTATCTATCTATCTATCTATCTATCTATCTATCTATCTATCTACCTATCATCTATATAATTGCTGGAGTTGTATGATAACTGAAAAATATTACTAGACAAACTCAACAGCAGATTTAAGAAGGCAAAAGAAAGATGTAACAAACAGGAAGACAGGTCAATTGACATTACCCAATTTGAGAAAGAGAAAGCATAAATAGATTTAAAAAATGAACAGAGCATCAGAGGTCTGTGGGACAACACCAAGCTTGCTAATATATATATAATGGGAGTTCAGACTGGGAGAGAGAGTGGGGGAAAACTGTTGATAGAGCAAAACCTCAAAGACATTATACTGAGTGAGTATATCTAGTGTTGAAATTTGCATACTGTATGGCTCCATTTATGTGATTTTCATGAAAAGACAAAATACAATGCTGAAAAATAGATTAGTTGTTACCAGAATTTAGTAGTTAGGAAAAATGTAACTATAAAGGGATATTATAAAAGAGCTTTTTAGGGTAATGGATTGTGTTTCTTCCTGACTCCATAGTGGTTATATAAATCTATACATGTTTTATAATTCATAGAACTGTACACACAACCTAAGTCAATTTTACTGTATATTAATTTTAAAAGTAAATAAAATAAAATGAGCCCTCAGTACAAGAAACAAATCGTAGGTGTGACTTTAAAATGCCTTTAAATGTTATATAAATGTTCCCAAATAGACTAAAGAGAAGATGAAAAACATGGAGGCCCAACCCCAAATTGTAACTTCAAAGAGAAAGGTCTTTCTCAAAGGGTATTTTGGTTTTGGAATCTGAAGCATGGAGTAAAAAATAGTTAGATGCATAGAAGATCCATGAGGTTTTTAATGGAATTGAATTGGCAAAATGCCACCAGTATATAATAAAATAGCTGAGTTTTCTGTTTTTTTTTTTTTTTTTTAAAAAAGACACTCCTGGGCCCCAAACTTCTTAAGGTCCAGAAGCAAGCTTGAAAAGCAACTCATTGCCAAGACTGGCCATCTTTTTTAGAAGTAGTCAAAGAGAATGATAGAAAACAAATGGTATCTCAGTGATGTCAGGATCTTTGAAAAATGATGAATGGGCAACCACTCTCAGAGAATAGAACCATGACCTAATCAGGCAACACACTCCCTGTTTACACAGTAGGGTTTCAGAATTTCCATAGACCAGTGGCTGCTACATACCTCCCATTATTCCCTCTTTTCAAAGGGAGCATTTATTGTCATTTTACTATCCACTTCAACTTTGTATGTAGGGTGTGTGGGGATTTATGGCTTGGCTTTGCAGTTCATAATTCTCAAAATCAAGAGCATCTGAAACTCAAGTAGATATAGATCACAACACATTTGGAGTACGACATCATATTGGATGAGACATATGTGGGTGTGTGAGGGGTTTAGAAGGGTTTAATGTATTTTGTTTGTGGAGGGGATGTGACTAATTTTGGTTAACTGTGGTAGGTTTATTGCAAAAATGGCTAAAATATTTTCCCTCCCTGTATCCATGACCCTTTCAATTTAACTTTGAAGCTCCTCCCATGCAAAAATAGTCTATTGCTAATGTGGAACATACACATGATGGAATGCTATGCAGCCATAAAAAGAATGAAATTATGTCTTTTGCAGTAATACGGATGCAGCTGGAGACCATTACTGTAAGAAAATTGATTCAGAAACAGAAAACCAAATACTACATATTCCCACTTAAAAGTGAGAGCTAAACATTGAGTACACATGGACATAAAGCTGGCAAGAATAGACACTGGGGGCTACTAGAGAGGGAAGGGAGAGAGGAGGTCAAGGCCTGAAATTCTACCTACTGGTTACTTTTCTAAATACCTGGGTGACAGTATCAATTTTGCCTCAAACTTTAATATCATGCAATACACCTATGTAACAACCCTGCACATGCACCCCCTGAATCCAAGATAAAATACGAACAATTTTAAAAAGAATTTAAAAAGAAATAGTCTATTTCCTCTCCCCTCTTGGCTACCCTTGTGACTCACTTTGGCCAAAAGAATGCTAAAAAAGGAACCTTGTGCCAATTCTGAGTCTAACTTTAAAAGGCTTTGTGTATCTCTCCAGTGTTTTTCAGAACCCTGTAACCATGTGAACAAACCCAGGCTAGCCTGCTAGAGGATAAGAAACCAACCACATGGAACAGGAAAAGCTGTGTCAGCTGGGGCCACCCTGGACAGCTAACCTAGCTGATTCACCAGCTGACCACAGGAGCATGAGTTACCTCGGCTAAAATTAGCTGGTCTTGGCCCAGATCAATAGAATCATCAAACTGACTTACAGGCTCAGGAGAAATAATAAATTTTAGGTTGTTATTTTCAGCCATTAATGGGCTTAAAATGGATAATTTATTATGAAGTAATGGCTGATACAGAAAATTCTTGCTTATTGTATTACTCAGTACATATTACAGATGAATTGATGGACTACGAAATGTGCATTTCTTCATGCAGTTCTATGATATTGTTCTGAGACCCTGCATCTTTCTGTTTTCTTCATTTCCTGGGATGCCCAAATGTTCAAGACCAAGATTTGTGCTCAAACCCCCTAGCTCCCTCCAGTTAGACATGTTCCAGGAAATTTTTTTCCCCTGTCTTCTACACTTATTGATGTTTTTTTGTTGGAGTATTATTTGTTGTATCTGTGTTTGTGTAGTTAGAGTCTAAAATGTTATCGATAACAAGGACTAGTAAAAATTATTCTTGGACTCCCTATTCTAGGATCATACTTTAGTTATTGATGACATTAATAATATGGATCTGGTGGGGCAGCACCACCACTCAGAATCAAACAGACGGGGCCACACCAACTCCAAGGCACAGCCATGATTCAGGAATAAAACATAAAAGCAATCCCTCTTTTTATTTTAAACAGGGCTACAAAGCGGTCAAATACAATCAAACAGGCGGCATAACACTCATGTGTTTTCTGGGGTTTAGGGACCAAGGTTCCAAGCTCATTACCTGCCCAGTGATCAAGGGAGAGGGAGAAAAACTTCTCCAAATGGGAAATGCATTTCAATGCTTCTTCTGTCTTTTGCCATCCCTTCCACAGACTCCCGATCCCCTGCAAAACAAAAAAATACTCAACTCTAATTTACACTGCCCAATTAGTATTAGGCACATACTCTAAGACAAGCACAGACAAGCTCCCTGAGGGATACTGTGGTCAACAAGACAAGATCTTTGCCCTCAAAGACCTTAAAGATTCATGGACTAAGAAAGTAGGGGGAAATGTGAGACAATAGAGAATGTTGAGAAGGGTCCTTTATGTTTATCAAGACCATCGACTCAGCCACACATGCACAAACAGAGGCCCAGAGCAGGGAAGCAACTGCCAAAATTAAACCACAAGCTACAGGCTGAGTCAGTTTACCATCTAGGCCTTCATCCAAATGATTGCAAGGTTCTTAGGTGATGATGATGATGATGATGGCATTGATAATAATGGCAGTGATGATGATGGCAATGATGATGATGACAAAGATTTCTTTGGATCATAACGGAGCATCCACATGCCTGTTTGAGTTGCTTGGCAACTCTCAATTGCTCCAGAACGAACATATTCTGGGGCTGTCTCAGAGTTAAAGGGGGTACTGTTAATTTTGCCCAAAGAGGAGAATGAACCAGGTCTGAAGCGCTTCCTTAACCTCTAATGTACTACACTATGCTGAGTTCTTGATGGAGCAACTTTGGGTCATAAAAGACTAGATTTCTGTGATATGTATGTTGTTTCATCCCTATAAAATAAAGGCCAGAGCAGACCACCTTACCCATGCGACTGCTTCAGAAACATTCCTACTTTCTATTTTAGAACTAGATTTTCAGTCTGAAGAATTGATTTGTGTAATTAAGCAAGTGATTTTGAAGAAAGATTTTGCATGAATTTGCAATATAATTTTCTTTTTCTGTAACTGTTAATTGAAATCATTTATCAGGTTTTCAAGCTGAAAAAAAGTTAACTTTGAAAAAATAAGGTGTGAACTGTTCATTTTTTATGCAGTCTCGACATTGTCTTTGATGCACTCATTAATTCCTTATTTACAATCAGGGTTGCTGGCTTCCTCAGTTTGGGTAAGAAATGGTCTGTCTTAATCCTTAGCGGGATGGGATTTTCAGACCCAGCAACTTGGTAATAGTTGTTTTTATTCTTTCTTCTCCTCACATCATCACCCCAGGAAAGTCTGAGACTAAAATTATCATTAAAATGATCAAATTGGAATCTTAGTTTAGAATTATGAGAATTTAATAAATGTAACTTTATTTTTTATAACTCAATTAACATCCATTTTGAGCAGTAATTTTATAAGAATTATAGAAATTTAAGTTAAGCAAAACTAGGGATTTCTCTCACTTACTTAACACAGGTTGTTTCTAGGGCTATATAGAGCCCAGGTTCATAAAGTGAAGGCCGCTCTCTGATCCTCAATACCATCTGACATTCACCGATGTGCCTATGCTCTTGTCTAGTCTGAGTCTCTGGTCCATTTCCCTGCTTAAGTGGGTGCATCCCTAAGATTCACACTGCCCTCAAGCACATTGGGATTGAGATGCACGCTTCTCCTGGGCTTTACCACTGTCTGGAAATTTTACTAGCTTGCTCAAAACCTGGCCTTCCTTCATTGACTTTCTTGCCTTTCCTGGCCTTTGTTAAGGAATCTGTGCCAGGTACTACTGCTTTAGGGTCCTAAAACTTTTCTGGGTTGCCTTTCTCCTATGAAGGTTCAGCTTAGGGTACAGGCTGCAGGAACCCCTGCAGAGAATACTGGTCTCTCTGCTTCTCTCCCTGCACTCTGGAGAAAATTTCGAGTCCTGAAGTTCTCTTTGGAATGTTGCCTATACCTAGAATTCTGAAGTTCTTCCAAGGGTCTAGGTTGTGTTGAAATTATGAAGAAAGAAAGACACTTTTTTTCACCCTTTCCTCTGGGAAAGTCTTCTCCCTCTCTTGAAGCCAGGAGAACAACGAAGCCCAGTTTTCTGAATGAGGAGAAGGCAAAGTTAATGCTCGGTGGGGGAAATCAGTCATATCCCAGCTCCTCTAATAACAACTCAAGTAATTACTAAGACAAAGGAATAGCCCTTCTCCGGCCACCTGACCCCATGGTGTGAGAGCTGCACTTTGCAAACCTTAATGGGGGCCCCTGCTCTGAGCACCCCCACAACTCAAGCCCAGGAGTCTACATTCTGTGTCCTGCTGTGTGCTGTTGGGCACTCTGTTCTCCTTCCTCACAGCCTCTCTCACCCCACCAACAGTGGAAAACGCTCTCAGAAGCACAAGAGGATGCAGAGATGATTAATTCTCTATGAAATATGCTCACAGGATGCCTGAAATTTTTTTCCTGGTGAACTTTCCTCAGCTCTGATTCATTTACCAGTGGGAAGGTGGAGAACAGGTGAAGTGTGGAAGCTTGCAATTATTTTCAACAGCTTAATCATTTTCCCTTATATGAATTTACCATGGTTTTATCCTACGGATGAATATGTATTCTGTTTCCCAATATTTACTCTCGTAAACAACATCAAGTTAGAGAAAAGAGCATTGGTCAGGAACATGGGTCTACATGCAAAATGGAAGAGCTTTAGAAAAGGTAAAAGTGAAGGTAAAATATTGTATTTCCCGTATTCTTACTTGATAAAAAAGATAACTACTTGTTCAAAATAATAATACCAACAATACATTGAGTGTCTATAGCTTGTATATAAGGAAAATGAATGACAGGAATGTTGTAAGGGACAAACGGTAGAAATGAGAACACTGTGTTATGCAGTACTGTACTAAATTTGAAGTGGTATCATGTTATTTGAAAGTAGACCTAGATTAATTGTAAGTGTATGTTGCGAATTCTAGTGCAATCACTTAAAAATATTCAAAGAAGTATACTCGATATTCTAAGAGAGAAGAGAAAACAGAATCATGTAACATACTCAATTCAAACCAGAAAAAGAGTGTAAGGAAAGAAAAGAAACAAAGAACAAGGGCAACAAATAGAAAATAGTTGCAATATAGTAGCTATTACTCCAACTGTATCAATAATCACTTTAAATCTGAATGGTTTAAATATACCAGTTAAAAGACAGAGAATGTCAATAAAACACGATATTAACTTCAGACTACACAGACTTCACAGCAAGGAAAATTATCAAGGATAAAGAGAGGCATTTTATAATAATGAAAATGTTAATTCTCCAACCTTCATGTGTATGTGTCTAATAACAGAGGGCCAAAATACATGAGGCAAAAGCTGATAGATAAATCTGCTATTACAGTTGGAGACTTCACCATCCCTCTATCAGTAATTTAGTTTCATAAGGCAGACACATCAGTTAGAATATAGTCAAACTGAACAGCACCATCGATCAACTGACTGTAACTGATATTTATAGAATACTTCATCCAACAACAGCAGAGTACAGATTCTCCTCAAGTTCCTTTGGGACAATGACTGAGATATAATACATTCTCGGTCATAAGATTCATCTTAACAGAGTTAAAAGTATAGAAATCATATGATGTCTGGTCTCAGATCATAACAAAGTTAAACTAGAAATCAACAGAAAGAAGCTGAAAAATCTTACAATATTTAGAGAATAAACAGAACATTTCTAAATAGCATGAATAAAAGAAATACTAAGAGAAATTAAGACATATTTTGAACAAAATGAACCTACAGCTTATCAATATTTGTGGAATACAGCAGAAGCAGTGCTTATAGGGAAATTTATAGCATTGAACGTGTATACGAGAAAAGAAGAAGGATTTAAAGTTACCTATGTTTCCACCATAGGAAGCTAGAAAAAGAAGACAAAATCAAAGCCAAATTAAGCAGAAAAAAACAAATAATAAAAATTATTGTAGAAATAAACATTGAAAATAAAAATCAATAGAATTAGATTCAAAAGTTACACTTTGATCATATTTTTAAAAGTAATAAAACTGTAGCTAGGGCAACCAAAAGTAGATGAGAGAGAGAGAGAGAGAGAGAGAGAGAGAGAAGACACAAGTTACTAATAGAATTAGTAGAAATGAAAGAGGAGTCATCATTACCAATCCCTGAAAATAAACAAGTATTAGAATTAACTCTATGCCCACAAATTTGATAACTTAGATGAAATGGACCAATTTCTTGAAAGACTGTCTGCCAAAACTCACACAAGGACAGAAATTGATAATCTGAATAGGCCCATATTTATTAAAGTAATTGAAAAAATAATTAATAACCTTTCAGAAAATAAAGCACCAGGCTCAGATGGTTTTAAATGTGAATTCTATCAAACATTAAAAAAAGAAATTATGCCAATTTTCTAAACACTGGAAAGATCATTTTTGCAGCTAAACATTTGTCCATATAGAGTTTCCATAGGCTATATAGCTGGTGGAGAATTGTTGGATTAAAAGTATATGCATTGTTAATATTTTATTAGGTATTTCCAAGTCGCACTGCTAAGTTTGAAATTAAGTTTTAATTAAGAATAAGAAAAAAAATAAAATAAGTTTGAAACCAATTGATAGAGTGTTTCTCTGAAAACTTGATGACAGGTGAATTTTTTTGGTTTTGTCATTTTTAAGGTTAAAAATAAAAATTCATTCATGTTTAAATTGCATTTCTTTGAACAAAATAAATGTAAAATAATTTTAGCCATGTTAATGTGTATCGTCACATGTATGTTTTCAATTCTACATAACCTTCTCATGTTCATTAGCAGTATTTTAATAATTATAGCACAAATATAATGCTTAAATTTGCCAACTACTGTTGTAAGTGCTTTATGTATTCCAAGCAATTTAATTATCAGGACACCCCAGTAAGTTAGGAAATGTTATTTCCATTTTACAGATAAGGAAATTGAGCATAAAAAGATTAATTAAATTGCCTAAGGTCAAGCAGAGTTGGAAATTCAGTCTGCCACATGGGCAGAATCCATACTCTTAAATATTATGTTAGTCTGATTTTCAGGGGGTGTTTTTAATATGTACACGCAAGCACACAAACACACACACACACACACACACACACACACACACGCACAGGATTTTCCAAGCAAGACAACAAACCTACCATAAATGAGCTAATTTATATATTTGCTATAATAAAAAGTATTTTAATTGTATTAGGATTAAAATTTACTTTAATTCAAGTAGAAAGAGCAAACTGGGGAAAAGTTATACATTTTAGAATTAAACTTTTCTCAACCTCCATCTTTATTCTTTTCTCTGTCAATGACATACACACCCACATTTGCTTCTAATGTGTTTCATTTTACAATTTACATTTAAATATTTTATTCACATAAATTAGTCATCAAATTTCTTCTTGCAAGTGGTTGGTCACTGTCTCCACACATTGATTGAGCCATAGAACCTTTATCTACGGATTTTAAATACCATTTGATATAAACCTAGTGATGCCTCTGAATTTTTTTTTCTGGCCCTTTTGCTTGTCAAAAAAAGGCCAAACCATACTGATTTTGTTATTGTAGCTTTATAATGTATATAGGCAAGACTTTCTGCATTACTGGATATAAATTTTTCTTGGCTAATTTACATACTGATTTCTTCATATATTTTAAAATCATTTTATTGAATTTCAAAAAGAATCTTGAAGTTTATTTTAATCACATTTCATATTACTTTGACTAATTGTTCACTTGTTTTAACATTTAGAAAAAGACAATGTGGTTAACTGCAAATCATGATAATTTTGTTTCCTTTTCTCCAATATTTATACTGGTCATGTGTTTTTCCTCTTTTTTGCAATCTCTAGAATTTCCAAAAACAAGAAGTTTTAAAATATTGTGTGTGTTTGCATATATATACATATGCACGGAATAAGTATGTATACAATTTATTTTACTTACTTTTTCTAATTTATTTAAATCTTGATTCTATCGATTTGGTTCTGTATTTTCTGTGACGTTTTTATTGTAATATTTCTAAGTCCTTGAGTTAATGTTTAAATCATTAAAAATTGTATTAAATAATGAATGTATGTAATATTTAAAATTTTTCTAAGAGAGAAACTGTTTTTGAGATTTGATATGTAGCTTTTGCATTGTTTATTTTCTATAAATAGAAATATATAATTAAAATTTTGATTTTTCATTTGACAAAAAGGTATTTCGGAGTATTGCTCAATTTCCTAATAATTGTTATTGTTTAAAAAATATTCATCATTATTACTTTAGCTACACTTAATAAGTAAACACATTATGTGTAAAACATGTTTAAAATTTTTTTAAGTTTATCGAGTTTTTGTTGACTAATATAAGTTCCTATATGTGTGTTAGGAACAAAGATATATTCCGCATATGGTAAAAGTCATATTATTCAGGTTTTCTCATGTTTTTCTACCAGATCTGTCAAAGGCAAATAAAAGCAAGTAAAAGAATGTCATTATAACTGTGTTTTCTCTTTCCTCTTTGTATTTCCAAAGACATTTGTACTAGGGTCAATTCCTTTCATCTGCTGGCATTCATGTCTATTAGCTCCTGTTTTGGGTGATGGTGGGAATTTCCTCTTCTCCTCATTTGTCTTCATTGGTACTTGGGCAGAATTGTGTGTGCATGTGTGTGTGTTTGTGGATGCATGTTTGTGTGTGAGATGGGGTTGGAGGGTGGAGCTAAATCATGGTCTCCTAGCCAGATGTCAATTTGAACAGCACGCTTGCCAAGAGGTCTTCTGCAGGCCTGCTGACTCTTCACCCTTCATTTCTCAGGTGTCAACCTCAGCAGAGGTCTCAAGGAGAGGGAGTGAGGAAAAGCGAGAGCTCCCCTGGGAGGTAAAGCGCAAGTGCAAACACATGGTCCATTACATTATCTCAGCTCGTGAGTGCTGGTGATGGCATCTGGAGTCCAAGCTTTATTTTCAGTTCCCTCTTAACTAGTTGGCCCATATTCTTCTGGCTCCAGGAAAGAAGTATAAAAATAGATTGCAAGAGATGTGATGATCACTTTGCATTCAAAATGGCCTTACCTCCAGGTGTGACGTTTGTATGTTTAAAATGTCTTTTAAGAGCAGTTTTAGAAAATCACCCTAACAGGTGCATCTCAGTGGCGTCAGCTGTGAGCACTGCCGTGTGGGAGAGAAGTCAGGAAATTCAGTGTTAGACCCAGAGAAAGCCAGTCTTCTGGTGGCCAGGGCACCCAGTGTGGCATCTTCTTTCCTGAAAATTCAATAATGCTTTGCAGAGGAATTAAGGCTACTTTATGCTGTCTTTCCATTGGTGGAGGCAGTAAGGTCAATAGATGAACAAAAAGAAAATCCAAAACCCAGTCAAAATCGGAGAATCAGTACTACTAGGATGGCACTCTTCCTAATAAATGTCATCATGCACCACTTCCCACAGTTCTTTCCCACCCTCTGAAGCTTGACCCAGTATTTAACCCGGTATTTCATGATCAGAGGCTCTGAGGGTTGATACAGGCAGAAAGGAACCACTAGACTCTCTAGTCGTGTCCCCATATGGCATTTCAATTCTCTTTGTCTTATGCCACCAAAGTGTCTTCCCTCTTTTCCTCCCATGTCTGCATGCATCTAGCATCTCGGCATTCGCCTCTGCACTGTTTCTCAAGCTGTTCCCCCTGCTCCAATCAGATAGCACACGCTCCTCCCCTTTGTCAACTTGAATCCACTCAAGTTGAACCTTCCCAACACATCCTCTCTATTTTTACATCTCTGCTTGCATTATGTGAAATAATATTCAGTTATAGACTGTGTTTGAAAAATTATTTGCAATGGTCCTTAGATTGCCAAATAAACTATCAAACTCCTAGAACACATGGTATCTTCCTCCTATCTCTCCTTGACCTAGTCTGGTACAAGTGGTTCAGTAAAGCCTTGGGAGATTCAATTACTTTGCTCTATCCTCCCTGCAGAAAAGAATTAGCATGGCTCCAGATTGCTTCTGAAAAGAGAATTGAAATGCCTCATATTCAAGTAAAAGTTTGAACCAAAAGATGGTTCATATGATTGTAGTTTCTGATTCACGTCTACTCTCATCTGCCTCGGTGAGAGCCTCCTCCCCTTCCCACACTCGGCAATGAGGTGTTTATTTGGACATTTTGGTCCATGTGCCATTTTCAGAGGCTGGAACGCTCTTTCAGGCACACGCGACGCAGTGTGGGGTGATGTGTCCCTTCTCATCATCACGTAAGATATGGTCTGCTCTGCTTTCAAATCCAAATTCCATCTATTTTAATGTACAGTAATTACACCATATCAAATTTCTGCCTACAGCACTACACATCTTACTTTCCACCGTCTAGCACCTCCTGTCATCTGCAGAGGGGGCTAGGAACAGAGTGAGCTGTGTATTAAAGAACAAATTCATCAAGCCTACAAACTTCCCTGTCCACACTCACTGCCAGAGCCTCCCTGCCTTAAGAAGGAGGACAACAGTACCACCACTTTGCAATCAAGTCACGCAGCCCGGAGTCTGGATAGCACAGAGGTTTTGTCTACCATCAATCCAAAGGAGTGTTCCAGACTCCAGCCCTGGCCAAATAGAATTATACTGAATCACCCTCTTTCCATATTTATGGTTGGAATGGGTAAGGGAGGGGATGGGGGATGGGTAGAAAGGTCTAGCACTTTTGGCTATATGGATGCTAAAATATCAGGTATCTTTTTTTTTTAATTCTTGAAATGTATATGTTGCATCTCTTAGACTCTAGAGGTTGGTACAAATGTTCTCTTGATCAGGAGAAGTAAAAGCGAGAAGAAGGGAGAGGTGCTTTGGGAAAGCCTTTCAAACCAGTGTGTAGCCTATGAGCTCCCTGGGGGCGGATACTAACTCATGCCACCTTGAAGAATCCAGTGACCTTCAGGGCTTTCAACTGGCACCAATGTGAGCTAATCAGATTGAACTAAATTGGATCATTCAATGTAAAGCACATAGCTGGAGTTGGATTCTTCTGGGCTGCAGGTGGAATAACTTAGGGTCACCTTGAATCCATTAAACAATGTTGGTTGTGCAGTTACCTTTGGTTCAAAGGCCAAACGCAGAAATTCCTCAATAGCAGTCCACTTCAAGGCCATGGGCATACCAGTTTCTCCCTACCAGCCCCGCACCCCTGCAAATTCAATGCCCTACCCACTCATTCTCCTGCCCCCCAGCTCTACGCAGCTCATGTTGTTTGGGGGTCATCAGTAGCTGAGAAACCTCCCATTTAGAAGTATGAACTTGTCATTTGGGAAAAGCTGAGTAGCTTCTGAAACTTCTGCAATATGAGCCACTGTCCATCAGAGCTGAGAAGATCCTGTGAGGTTATGGACAAAAGAGAAATCTGAAGCCTAAAAACATAGCCACAGAAATAACTGATGATAACCTACAGAAACCTATCAGCTGGATGTAGCACAAGTAAGAAGGATACTGAGGAGGTTCCAGAGCCTATGAGAAAGAGAGTCTGGAGTAGGAGGTGGGGCCCAGCTACAAGACCTGAGTCAGACCAGCATACCCAACCCCAGGCATCCACTCCTGCTAGAATGAACATCACCTGAAATTTATTTTATTCAAAGTCATTCCACCCAAGTCTCAAGTCCAGGAAGAAAGAATATGATTTTCTGAGCTGAAGTCACATACCTGACCACTAACATTAGAAATGTCAATCACCACTGACAAAGACAGAAGACTCTGGAGGAGGCAGGCCCAAGGGTCTTCTGCTGCTTCCGTAGAAGGAAGGCCATGCAATGAAGTCCCTGTCTCCCCACACTGCACATAATCAGGGAGGGGACGTTCCTCCAAGGGGACTGTCACAGGCCCCATCTGAACACTTATAGAGCCCAGCATGAGAGCACAAACATTTCCAAATGTTACAAATCACGTTACAAACTATTTTTTTTAAATGTGATATCCTCCCACCTTGACTCCAAGCTTCATAACAACCTGAAAGGTCAGGCTTGAGTTCAGAATTTCTAAACACCTTGGAATTTTAGCTGTACATGGAGAATGCACCCAACCCTCCCACTGCAGCTTACTAACTACTCCCTTTCCCCCTCTGCTTTCTCCTGCCTCCTAAAGAGCCTCCAATCCTTATGTGTAGAGATCACAAGTCCCAGCTCTGTCCACACTTGCAAACAGCAGACCCTTGATTACAACTGTAGCCCAGTGTGTGGTCTGCAGTTGGGAGGTATGATCCAAGACAGAGGTCAATGAAGTTCTAGAAGTGGGTTTAGGACAATTTGGGCAGAGGGCCCACCTAGCTGGTGTGGTCTAGAGCAGAAGGTATTGGCTTTATCCAGTCACATTCTCTTGTCCTCCTGGGAGGCGTACAGCTACAGGGGTACCAAAGCAAGGGTGGGAGTCTTCTTTCTGGTCTAGAGGCGGAACTGCACTGTTAGGGGAAAGGAGTGCTGAAAGGATGGAAAAACAAGGAACAACACACATACTCTTTAGGCCCAGACGAGGCAAGTAACTTGCTGAAGATCACACAGCAAGATAGTGGCAGAGCTAGGTATTGAATCACACACATATCACATGACTCCAATTCCAGTGCTGAGTAATAGATCATTAAAGCCTGAGATGCCTAAATATTTTCTTTAGGAAGCTTCTTTCCCAGGATCACTCAGGTGCTCAAACCTAGAATATTGCTAGTTTTATTCTAGTAATAGAGTAAACAAGCTAATAAACAGTCCAGCTGTCCCCCTCCCTCAACCCCAAGGCTTGGCAAAGGACCTGTTTCTAGAGATACTCAGTTTTTTTTTCCACACCTGTGCTCACCACTCCCATTTTGTTCTCAATCGTGCCAGCGAGGCTTCCATCATTTCACAACCCTGACACAGCTTGTCAAGATCATTAAACACCACAGACACTTCACTCCAACTTACTGAACTCCTTGCTTGCAGCCACTCAGCCCACACTCTTTCCTAATTGAAATACTTTCTTCTCTCACAGCCAGGACTTTCCCTTGTGTGGAATTTCCCTAACATTTCTCTCCACCCCACAGGGCCTCCCCCACCAGATGTTCAAATGCTGAGGTGGAAACTGTCTTCAGACTCTTGGAGTGATTTTACCCAAATCCTTGGTTTAAACAAATACTGGTGACTCTCCAGCCTGTAACTCTCCTGGAACCCCTCCCAGCCACACAAAGTTCTTCTCTAAGTCTCCTCTTGAATTTTAAAAAAACTTTTTATTTTGAATTAATTATAGATTCACAGGAAGTTGAAGGAAAACTTATAGGAAAAGTGCCATGTGCCCTTCACCCAGTTTCCCTCAATGGTAACATCCTGCATAAATACAATACAGGAACAAATCAGTAAATGAACATTGATGGAATCCACAGAGATTATTTGGGTTTTACCAGTTTTGCATGTGCTCATTTATTTACTTGTGTGTGTATGTGTGTGTGTCTGTGTGTGTAGTACTGTGCAATTTTATCAGATATGTGGAATCCTGTAACCACCATAATGTAGATAAATAATTATTTCATTACCACAGGTTTTCTTGTGCTAGAACTTTATAGCTACATCCACTCCTGTCTTACCACTAACCCTAGTAATCTATCCCTGAGCTCCGTACTTTTGTTATTTCAAATATATATATTTGACATATAAATATAGTATATATATGTACATGTATGTCTGTATGAATATGCATATATAAACACACATATATATATAATGTATCTTATTTGAGATAATTTTTTTCACTCAATTCTTTTACGTGCCATCCATTTTGATATATGTATCAATAGTTCATTCACTTTTATTGCACACTGTTCTGTGGTATGGATGTAAACCGGTTTGTATGGTTAAAACAGTTTGTTTAACCATTCACCTCTGAAGGGTGTGTAGGTTGTTTTTAGTTTTTGCCTATAATAAATAAAGCTGCTATAAACATTCACATAAAGGTTTTTATGTAACCATAGATTTTTCATTTCTCTGGGATGTCCAAGAGTATAATTGCTGGGCTGTATATAAGTGCATGCCTAGTTTCATAGACACGCTCAACTGTTTTACCAGAGTGATTATATCATTTTACATTCCTACCAGCAATGGATGAATGGTCCCAGCTGTCTGCATCCTGACCATCCTATGTTGAAATCAGGATTCCTTATTTAGCCATTCCGATAGGTGAGTAGTGAGATATCCTTGTGTTTCTGTAATTTTGTAATACAACAGAAATATATTGTCCACAGTAGTTCAGAAGGCTAGAAGTCTCAAATTTATGTGAGCAGCGCCATGCTGTCTCTGAAAGCCCAGGATGAGGGAATCCTTCATGCCTCTTGTCTGGCCTCTGGTGGTTGCCAGATGGCCATCCTTGGCATTTCTTGTCTTAGAGATATATCACTCCAGTCTCTGCCTCTGCCTTTACACAGCCTTCTCTTGTGCACGTTATGTGTGTTTTCTTCATTGCGGTTTTAACTTGAATTACTTCCATAGCTAATTATGTTGAATATCCTTTCATGTTCTTTTCTTTTTGCCATCTGTATGTCCGCTTCAGTGAAATGTCTGTTCATGTTTTTTGCCCATGTTCAAATTGGATTGTTCATTTTCTTAACTATTGACTTTTAAGACTTCCTTATACATTCTCAATATGAGACATTTTTTGGATATGTGATTTGCTAATTGCTTTCTCTCAGTTTGTTCATCTTTATAATTTTTTAATAGCAAAAGTTCTTTTAACTTAGATTAGGTCTAATATATCAATTTTTCCTTTCATAAAATGTGTGTGTGTGTGTGTGAAATCTAAAAACTTTTGCCTATTCCTAGGTCCTAAAGATTTCCTCCTATTCTAAAATAGATTTAGCTTTGCACTTAAGTCTGTGATCCATTTTGTTCTGAATTTGTATAAGGTGTGAGATTTAGATTAACGCTTACTTTCTTACCTATGGATATCCATCACCATTTGTTGAAAATGCTATTTTTAGCCCACTGAATTTCTTTTACACCTGTTGAAAATCATTTGGCCATATTTTAAACTATTTCTGCATTATATATTCCATTCCATTGCTCCATGCATCTATCCCCATGCCAAAACCAGACTATTTTGATTACTATAGCTATATAGTAAGGCTTAACATTGGTTAGACTAGTTCTTCCTATTTTATACTTTTTTCAAAGTTGTTTTAGATCATTTGTCCAGATCCCTTTTCTTTCCATATAAATTTTAGAATAATATTGCCTTTGTCTACAGTAAATCTTGCTGCGATTTTGATCAAAATTATATTAAATTTAGAGACCAGTTTAAAGAGAATTGCCATCTTTACTAGTTTCATCTTCCAATCTATAAACATGGTATATCCCTCCATTTAATTAGGTCTTTTTAAATTTATTTAATCACATTTTATAGTTTTCAATAAACATATTCTAGAAATAATTTGTTAGATTTAAACCTAAGTATTATTTAACAATTGTAAATGATTTTTAAGAACATTTTGGTTTCCAATTGTTCATGGCTAGTATACAGAAATAGAATTTATTTTTGTGTATTAATTAATCTTCTGAACATGACAGACGTGTTAGCACTAGGAGCATAATTTTTGTGTCTTTTTTAATGGAGGGCTGTTTTTGAGATTTTCTATATAGAAAATCATGTTATTTTTTAATTTTTATTTATTTATTTGATATTTTATTGCACTTTAGGTTCTGGGGTACATGTGAAGAACATGCAGGATTGTTGCATAGGTACATACATGGCAATGTGGTTTCCTGCCTCCACCCCATCACCTATATCAGGCATTTCTCCCCATGTTATTCCTCCCCAATGCCCTACCCCCGCTGTACCTCCCTTAGTGTCCCCCAACAGACCCCAGTGTGTCATATTCCCCTCCCTCTGTCCATGTGTTCTCATTGTTCAACAGCCGCCTGTGAGGGAGAACATGCGGTGTTTGATTTTCTGTTCTTGTGTCAGTTTGCTGAGAATGATGTTTTCCGGGTTCATCCATGTCCCTACAAGGGACACAAACTCATTGTTTTTAATGGCTACATAGTATTCCATGGTGTATATGTGCCACATTTTCCTTGTCCAGTCTATCATCGATGGACATTTGGGTTGGTTCCAGGTCTTTGTTATTGTAAACAGTGCCGCAATGAACATACACGTGCATGTGTCTTTATAATAGAAAGATTTATAATCTTTTGGGTATATACCCAGTAATGAGATTGCTGAGTCAAATGGAATTTCTATTTCTAGGTCCTTGAGGAATCGCCACACTGCTAGAATTTCAGTACAATGTTGAATAGGCGTCATGTAAGTGGATACTCTTGCCTTGATATTAACTGTAGGGTGTGGTGTGTGTGTGTGTGTGTGTGTGTTCTTTATTATGTGAAGGAAGTTTTTGGCCAGGTGTAGTGGCTCACTCCTGTAATCCCAGCACTTTGGAAAGCTGAGGTGGGAGGATCACTTGAGGGAAGGAGTTGGAGACCAGTCTGGGGGACATACCGAAACCCCTCTCTCTACAAAAAAAAAAGCACTAAAAAAAAATCAGCCAGTTGCAGTGGTGTGTGTCTTTAGTCTCAGCAATTCAAGGGTGAGGATCACTTGAAGACAGGAAGTTGAGGCTGCAGTGACCCATGATTACGCCACTTCACCTGCATTCTAGTCTGAGTGACAGTTAGACTCTGTCTCAAAAAAAGAAAGTTTTTCTCTTTTCCTAGTTTTTTGAAAATTTTTATTATTAATGTCTGTGCAAGCTTGTCAAATGCTTTTTGTGCAACAATTGATACGATCATATGCTTTTTCTTCTTTAGCCTGTTAGTATGGTGGATTATGTGAACTGATTTTTACATAGCATGCCAAATTTGCAAACCTGGAATAAATCCCACCTGGTCCTTGTTATGTGATGAATTGTGTACCCCTCAAATTTCTATGTTAAAGCCCTAATCCTTAGTACCTGAAAAATGTGATCGTATTTGGAGATAGGGTTTTTAAAGGGGCAATTAAGTTAAAATGGAGCCATCTGAGTGGACCTTAATCTAATAACATCAGTGTCCTTATAAAAAAAAGAATAGGACATAGATAACACAGTTGGAAAGGCAACCATGTGAGGACACAGGTAGAATGTAGCCATCTGAAAACCAAGGTGAGAGGCCTAAGAAGAAACCATCCCTGCAACTCCTTTGATCTTGGACTTCCAGCCTCTCACAGCCTGAGTGTGGAAAGGAATCCTGCACGGCAATTGCACTTTGCAGAAAGAACTCTGTGCTTTCATCTTTCTCAGTTTGCTCCCAATCACTTTTCATGAATGCCCTACTGTGCAGGTACATGTAAATTGAATGAAAAGCCATGGCTGGCTTTGACTCCTTGCAGGAGCTCTCATTCTCTCTGAGTCCGTGAGGTCTCTGCCTTGATCAAGGTTTGACTAGACAAGTCTCCAGATCACAGCCTGGAGCTTCCAGCCAGACTAGTTTTTCTCCAGGAAGGTCTGTCTGCTGACGCAGGCCTGGACCCACTTTGCTCGACCTACTGATCTCCTTCGATGTCTCTCATTAACCCACAATCACCCTTAGTCTTCCTTCCTGTAACCCTGCCAGAAGGGTTTCAACACTGGCTGGGCTCCCATTCCCTAACCTCCATCCCATTCGTCTCAGGGTCCATCCTGTGCCCCATCAGCCACCCACTACCCCTCACACCTCCCTCTGCTCTTCTGCATCAGCCTCAGCTCCCGGTCCTCACTCCCAGGTTGCACCCCATTATCCTCCGGTTGCACCCCATTATCCTCCAAGGCTGACTCCACATTCCCTGCTGCTTTCCAGTCCTGGACACCTCTCTCCTTCCCCCTCTACTATCTCAGCATCTTCTCTGGGACCCATTCTGGCCAACCAGATCCTGCCGGTCCCTGTCCTCCAACTTTGTGGTTGAGGTCATGTATCTATTTTACCCTTTACCTTTGCCTTTATTTCATCTAATCCACTAGTTTCCTCTAACCGTAAATTAAATGTCAATTAATTCAAAGTACCAGTGGTAGAGAGACATGGCAAAAGTCAAGTTTGCCTGAAGTTTGGTTTAAACCAGTGATTCCAAGTAGAACAACATAGCCACCCCAGGGCAGTACCCTCTGTGGGAACCAGGTCACAAGAAAAGTGGCAAGTAATCTGTCATTAAGGTCACTGAAAACCTCACACCAGGCAATCATGTGAGTTTCAAAGTCAGATGTCCACTGAATTACTGGTTGAATCCCCATCTCACAGGAATCAAGGAGAGTTGCCTTCAGGTTGTCTACTTTAGCAGTGGGTACCATCATGAAAACTGCAAGCTTTCATTGTTGGATCTGGGACTCAAATCTGAGTCTGCCTCTGAAGACACTGATGTCCCCTAGAGTGGGGTCTCCCTTCTGCTGCATTGCTCAGAGCCTCCAGGAGAAGATAGGTGTTGGTAGTCTACCAGTATCAGTCTGGGCATTGCTGCTAGGTCACATGGTGGCCGTGTTTCCTGGGCTCTTCACTGCCCAAAGATCTTCTGAGTTCACCTACTCTGATTTGTGCTTGGCACTGATGGTCAAGCAGGGTTTCCTGTGTCCTATGTGTCTCCAAGGCTGCAGAAGAGCCTTTCCTTTGGCTCTGCCTCTCTCCATAGGGCTAAACTATAAGTCCACAAGGAACAGTGGGTAAAGCCCAGCGTGTAGCTGGGAGTATATCCTGATTCCTTCCTGGCTCCCTTGTAAACAGCCCTACCCCCAGTAAAACCTTGTTGCAAATCATTGCATAGCTAGTCACTCACCAGCTCATCAGACATACCCAGACACATCCTCTGCTATAATCAGAATGTCCATGTTGCTCCCAAATCAATATGCAGAAACCTAGTTGATAATGTAATGGTATTTGGAGGTGGGGCATTTGTGAAGTAATCATGCTATGAGGGCAGAGTTCTCATGAATAAGATTTGTGCCCAGCGATCTGCCTTGCCCCTTCCACCATATAGGATGCAGCAAGAAGGTGCTGCATATGAATCAGAATGTGGGCCCTCACCAGACACCAAATCTGCCAGTATCTTATATTTCCCAGACTTCAGAACTGTGAGAATTAAATTTCTGTGGTTTATAAGATCCACTTTTATGAGATGGTTTTATAACAGTGCAAACAGACTATGACGTCCTCTCACACTAGTGACACCTGTAACTTAAGTGCACACGTCTGATTCCCTGTGAACACCCTTAGGTCAGGGGTCTTGTCTTACTCATTTTGGTGTATTCAGCATATAACACTGGACTTGGCTGTCAGTGAGCGCTAAGTAAGCATTCAAATAAACGTCCTGACCTCATGGGCAGCCATCTGCATATAAAGTAGATTAAAGTGCTGTATTTTGTAGGGCTGGGTAGCAGGGAGGTGTGAGGGATGGAGATGGAGCACTGGAGGAGGTAGTGGCCACAGGGATGTGATAGTTCAGTGGCTGGGGCCTGGCCATGAGGTGGGTAAATGTCAAGGGACCTGAGTTCTGATCTTGGATTTGTCATTTGTTTTGTAACTATAAATGGGCCATTAAATTTCTCTGAGTGCTTGCATTCTTTTCATTGCCTGGGAATAATAAGGGCAGGAGATGTGACAGTATAGCTAATAGGAAGGCAAAGATTTAGAAATATAGACATCTGAGGAAAGTGGTCCTGCCCAAGAAGATCCTGAGGAGGTGGGTCAAAAACTGGAGTTACAAAGACAGAAACTGTGCTCATGAAAGGGAGGCCTCAGCTTGGAAAATCTACACGTTTTCCCAAAATAAATTCATGAATTCAACCTAGAATTTATCAAAAGACAAACAAAATCCTTCATGGAAATTGACAATCTGATTCTGATATTTAAATAGAAGGCTTTCTGTGCAAGAAGAGCCAAGAAACTGTAAAAAATTTGAAGATAAAAGAGAAGGAGGGTTTGTCCAAAATATGTTTTAATCCCATTTTGATAAAAAGCAACTTGTATCAGCACTAGAATAGACGGAGTAGTAGAACAGAAAAGTGAATTCAGAAATAGATCTGTGTCCATATGAGAACTTAGTAAAGACTAGAGACAGGAGGGCCTATGAAATATAGTATACATTTAAAAATATATATTGAAATTCCTATCTCATACCATTTGAAAAAAATAAATTCAGGCATTACAGAATCTAAACATGAAAAACTACTATAAAATCAGAGAAGAAGATAAGAAAGCTCTTTCCAAACAAAAAGAATGAAAGACAAAGAAAAAGCTGCTAGTTTGACATCAATAGGCATTCAACAAATATTTGTTGAATGAATAAGTGAAACACAATTGTAGAACTCTGAACCACAAAAAAATTATAGGCAAAATTAAAATAGTAGACTGTGTAGCAAATAGAAATCAAACTGACAGAGGGTTATTAACTGAAATATATAAAGAACTCCTATAAATAAGAAAGGATAAGACAGGAGGAGGAGGAGGAGGACAGTTCTGGAACACCTGTGGCGTGGGAGGGTGGAGGTACGAATGATTCCAGATGGAAAGTCAGCCACACAGAAGAGAAGGGACCTCAGGGCAGTGGTCTGGGGTCTGTGTGACCCAAGATAGACCAGAGAAGGGACACATGTAGCAGGACCAGTGGTGGGCAGGACCTTCTCCCAGGAAAAGGACAGGGATCCCGCTTCATGAGTCCCACTCTGCACATCAATTTCCCTGTGTGGAGGAGGTATAGGCAGTGATGGAAGGGGTAGTGGGCTGAGAGGACGTCTCAGGAGGCACCACTATTGTGCAAGCAAGACAGAGTTCCAGCAAGGATGTGCTGGTTGCAGAACCCAGGAGAAGGTTGCTGGTGCACTGAGATCAGGTTTGCTGTCCGGGCTGTCCCAAGAGTGATGTGAGCACTCTGCACAGAGACTCTGCCTGAGCAAATGCCTACCCCATCCTGGGCCCTTCTTTCAGCTTCTTCCATCCCTTGTGCAAAGTGAGGACAGAATCTCCTCAATTTGATTTGGGTGTGCTCCAGGGTTTTGGCAACTACTCCTTTTCCTCTCCTCTTCCCTCCTCCCCTCAGCACTGGAGATGAGGACAGAGAGGGCTTGGCCAGGAGGGATGCAGGGAGCCTTCCTGTGGAGGAGACGCCTCATTGAGGAATGAGCTGAGTGTGGATCAAATGTTGAGTGTGCACTGACACATAGGAAGCCCTGATACTGCTGAGCCAAACTGGCCCTGGCAATGACCAACCTGTCACATGTCTCTGTCTCCCCAACTGAAAAGATGGAAGTCAACTTCACGACTTTATCAGATTTCCTAGCTCTGATAAGAACCTTCAGACTTTTAGAGCATCTGAGCTGCCTAAGTAGGTTCTCATTTGAAACTGAGACACCCCTCTTCTTTCCTCCCTTTCCTCCTCCAGGCCCGGCCCATGGCTCTACCCACACTGGGACTTACCATACATCAGTAATGAGGCTGTCCTCCCTTCCATAAAAAACACATCCCAAAGCTAATCCACTGCTGGTGGGGATGTAAATTAGCACAACCACTACAGAACACAGTATGGAGATTTCTCAAAGAACTCTGAGTAGATCTGCCATTCCATCCAGCAATCCCACTACTGGATGCCCAAAGGAAAAGAATTCATTACATCAAAAAGACTCCTGCACCCCTATGTTTACTGAAGTACAATTCACAATTAAAAGTATGGAATCAATCTAAATGTCCATCAGCTGGTGAGCGAAAAAAGAAAATGTGATATAGATACACCATGGAATACTACTCAGTCATGAAAAAAGAATGAAATAATGTATTTTGCAGCAACTTAGTGGAGCTGGGGGCCATTATCCTAAGTGAAGTAACTTAGGAACAGAAAAGCAAAGATGGTATCTTCTCACTTATAAGTGGGAGCTAAGCTATGGGTATCCATAAGTTATTTCTAACAATTCTTATCAGGTAGTGAGTACTAAGCCAGTGTTGGTTCAAACTGAAAAAGATGAAAGGAAGGAAGAAAGGAAGGAAGAGAAAGAGAAGGAAGGAAGGAAGGAAGGAAGGAAGGAAGGAAGGAAGGAAGGGAGGGAGGGAGGGAGGGAGGGAGGGAGGGAGGGAGGGAGGGAGGGAGGGAGGGAGGGACGGACAGACAAAGAAAAAGAGCAAGAGCGAAAGCAATCAAAGCAAGACACACAGACAA
>CAUYLG010041970.1:0-18942 GCA_963573385.1 Cacajao melanocephalus | reverse complement strand
GTGCATGTGTCTTTATAACAGAATGATTTATAATCCTTTGGGTATATACCCAGTAATGGGATTGCTGGGTCAAATGGTATTTCTATTTCTAGATCCTTGAGGAATCGCCACACTGTCTTCCACAATGGTTGAACTAATTTACACTCTCACCAACAGTGTAAAAGCGTTCCTATTTCTCCACATCCTCTCCAGCATCTGTTGTCTCCTGATTTTTTAATGATTGCCATTCTAACTGGCATGAGATGGTATCTCAATGTGGTTTTGATTTGCATTTCTCTAAGGACCAGTGATGATAAGTTTTTTTTCATGTTTGTTGGCTGTATAAGCGTTTTCTTTTAAGAAGTGTCTGTTCAAATCTTTTGCCCACTTTTTGATAGGGTTGTTTGTTTGTTTCTTGTAGATTTGTTTAAGTTCTTTGTAGATTCTGGTTATTAGCCCTTTGTCAGATGGGTAGATTGCAAAATTTTTTTCCCATTCTGTTGGTCAAAACCACTTCTTAAAGCTGGTCACAGAAGCTCAAACATCATTCTAAAATTCCCCTAAAATAATTAGTACTTATAATTTGGGAAAGGCTCCTGTATTCTCAATAAATTACCATGTAGTAAGATTTAATTCTCTTTTTTTAATTTGATTTGTTTTGTTTTGTTTTCTTGAGATAGAGTCTCACTCTGTTGCCCAGACTGGAGTGCAGTGACGCAATTTCAGCTCACTGCAACCTCTGCCTCCCAGGTTCAAGTGATTCTCCTGCCTCAGTCAGCCTACTGAGTAGCTGGGACTAAAAGCACATGCCACCAGGCACAGCTAATTTTTGTATTTTTAATAGAGATGGGGTTTCACCATGTTGGCCAGGCTGGTCTCGAACTCCTGACCTCAAGTGCTCCACCCACCTCGGCCTCCCAAAGTGTTGGGATTACAGGCATGAGCCACCATGCCCAGCCTTAATTCTTTTTTGGATACAACTCTATCTGCATAATTTGTGATCCTTAATCAAGGAAATTCAAATTAAAACCACAATGAATATAATGCACCTCCACCAGGTAGATAAAAATCTCAAAATCTGACAAAACCAAGTGTTGGTGAGAATGTGGAGAAACAGGATCTCTCTTGCTCCATTGGTTAGAGTGTAAATTAGTACAATTCTGGAAACTGCTTTGTGATAGCTGAATATGCATATACTAAAACTCAACATTTTCTCTCCTAAGCATAGTACCACAGACAGAGTCTCACACATATACACAAGGAAACAAGAACAAAAATGCTCATTACAATAGTGTTGCTAATAGTTAAAACCTTGGAAATAATCTAGATGTCCATCAACAAGAAAATTTAAAAATTGGTTGCGGTATATTTATAGTGAAACATGATATAGAAGTTAAAATGAATGAACTACAATTGCAATTCTCACTGAGAGAAGGGGTGATGTCACCACCAATAGGACATTTCACAATGTCTCGAGACACGGTTGTCACAACTCAGAGTGCAGCAAGGGAATACTACCGGCATCTAGTGGATAGAGGCCATGGATATTGCCAATTACCCTGTAATGGACAAGAAAGCCCCTCACAACAGAATTATCTGGCCCCAAATGTCAATAGCACTGAGACTGAGAAACCCTGAGGTAGAGCTAGGAGTAGCAACAAGGATACATCCCGTAAACATAGCTGAGAAAAAAAAGTTTCAGAAGGACGTCAAATTGTCCCTGTTTGCAGGTGGCATCATCTTATATACAGAAAATCCTAAAGAATCTACTAAAAAACAGAACTAAAAAATGAATTTGGTAAAGTCACAGCATACAAAGTCAAATTAATAAAATCAGTAGTGTTTCTATATGCTAATAGCAAATCACCTGAAAAAAAAAATAGAAAAACCATTCCATTTACAATTGCTATTAAAAAAAAGATCCTTAGGCATAAACTTATCCAAGGAGGTAAAAGATCTCTACACTAAAAGCTATAAAACATTGGCTGGGTGCAGTGGCTCATGCCTGTAATTCCAGTGCTTTGGGAGGCCAAGGTGAGCAGATCACCTGAGGTCAGGAGTTCGAGACCAGCCTGGCCAACATGGTGAAACCCTGTCTTTACTAAAAATACAAAATTAGCTGGGCATGGTGGTGCATGCCTGTAATCCCAGCTATGTGGGAGATTAAGGCAGGAAAATCACTTGAACCTGGGAGGCAGAGGTTGCAGTGAGCTGAGATCCTGCCATTGCACTCCAGCCTGGGTAACAGAGTGAGACTCTGTCTCAAAAAAAAACAAATAAATAAATAAACAAATAAATAAATAACTATAAATCATTGATGAAAGAAATTGAAGAAGACACAAACAAATGAAAAGCTACCCCATGTTCATGGATTGGAAGAATACTGTTAAAATGGCCATACTACCCAAAGTGATTTACAGATTTAATGTAATCCCTATAAAAATATCAATTACAGTCTTCACATAGGAAAAAACTATCCTAAAATTCATACGGAATGACAAAAGTCCCCAAAAGGCCAAAGCAATATGAAGCAAAAAGAAAAAAGCTGGAGGCATCACACTACCTGACTTCAAAATATGCTACAAGGCTGTAGTAATCAAAACACCATAGTACTGGTATAAAAACAGGTACACAGACAATGGAACAGAATAGAGCCCTAAAATAAATTCATGTACCTACAGCCATCTGATTTTCAAAAATAAGGTGCTAAGAATACTGTTGGTTCATTTTTGCATTGCTATAAGGAAATATTTGAGACTGGGCAATTCAAAAGAAAAGAGAATTTATTTGGGCTTATGGTTATACAGGCTGTACAAAAGCATGGTGCTGGCATCTGCTTCGTGTGAGAGCCCCAGGAAGATTACAATTATGGTGGAGGCAAAGGGACTCCAGCATGTCACATGATGAGAGAATGAGCAAGAGAGAAAAGGGGGAGCTCCCAGAATATTTTAAACCAGATTTCTCCTTCCTGTAAGAGACAGCAAAAGAAAACCCACCAGATCTCATCTATCACCAAGGAGATGATGCCAAACCATCTTCCCCCACAATCCAATCACCTCCCACAAGTCCCATCTCCAACACTGGGAATCACATTTCAACATGAGATTTGGAAGTGACAAACCTCCAAACCGTATCAAACACATACTGCTCTCTTCAATAAATGGTGCTGAGAAAATTGAATAGCCACATGCAGAAGAATGAGACTAGACCCTTACCTATCAATATATACAAAAATCTACTCAAAATGGATTGAATGCTTAAATATAAAATCTGAAACTATGAAACTACAAGAAGAAAATATACAGGAAATGCTTTACAACATTGGGCTTAGCAAGGAATTTTTGAATGGACTGCAAAAGCACAGACAACAAAAGCAAAAGTAGACAAATGGGAATACATAAAACTGAAAAGCTTTTGCACAGCAGAGGAAACAGTTAACAAAGTGAAGAGACAATCTACAGAATGGAAGAAAATATTTACAAACTATACATTTATCAAGGGGTTAACATCCAGAATATATAAAGAACTTAATGACAACAAAGTAACCCGACTAAAAAATGGGCAAGAGACTTTAATAGACATTTCTCAAAAGAAGATATACAAATACCCAACAAGCACATGTAAAAACACTCAACATCACTAGTTGTGTTAGGCCGCTCTTGTATTGCTATAAAGAAATACCTAGCCAGACACAGTGGCTCACACCTATAATCTCACCACTTTGGGATGCCAAAGCAGGCAGAATGCTCGAGCCCTCTGGAGTTTGAGACAAGCCTGAGCAACATGGCAAAACTCAGTCTCTACAAAAAATACAAAAATTAGCCAGGTGTGTTGGCACACACCTGTATTCCCAGCTACCTGGGAGGCTGAGGTGGGAGGATCAATTAAGCCCAGGAGGTCAAGGCTGTAGTGAGCTGTGATTGGGCCACTGCACTCCAGCCTAGGTGAAAGAGAAAGACTCTGTGTCAATTTTTAAAAAAAAGAAGAAAAAAGTACCTGAGACTAGATAACTGATAAAGAAAAGCAGTTTTATTGACTCACAGTTCTGTAAGCTGTATAAGCATGGTGTCAGTATCTGCTCAGCTTCCAGTGAAGCCTCAGGGAGCTTTTGTTCATGATGGAAGGTGATGTGGGAGGAAGAGAGAGAGAACGGGAGGTGCCACACACTTTTAAACAACCAGATCTCATGTGAACTCACTCATTACCAAGGGGATGGTGCAAAGACACTCATGAGGGATATGCCCCCATGTTCCAAACACTTCCCACTAGGCTCCACCTCCAACACTGGCGATTACATTTCCACATGAGATTTGGCCAGGACACAGATCCAATCCATACCACTGACCACCAGGAAAATGCAAATGAAAACCACAAGGAGAAATCAACTCACTCCAATTAGAATGATTATTATCAAAATAATAAAAGAAAAGGGGGTGTTGATGATATAGAGAAAAGGGAACACTAATACACAGTTGGTGGGATTGTAAATTAGTATAGCCTCTATCAGAAACAGTATAGTGATTCCTCAAAAAAGCAAAAATTGAACTACCATATGATCCAGCAATCCCACTACTATTTATTCAAAGGAAATGAAATTAGTATGTTGAAGAGATTATCTGCATTGTCATGTTTACTGCAGCACTATTTACAATAGCCAAAATATAGAATCAATCCATGTCCAACAATGGATAAATGGATAAACAAAATGTGGTGTATATATATATACATGTAATACTATTCAGCCATAAAAAAGAATAAAGTTCTGCCATCTGTAAAAATATGAATGGACCTGAAAGACATCATGTTAAGTGAAATAAGCCAGACACAGAAAGACAAATACCACATGATCTTGCTCATGTGGATTTAAAAAAGAAAAAAATGTTGATGTCAAAGAGTAGAACAGTGGTTACAGAGACTGGAGAGGGAAGCAGGGAAAGAAGTTGGTAAATGGGTACTAAGTCACATTTAGATAGAAGGAATAAGTTCTGGTGTTTTTATTGCACAGTAGGGTGAGGATGCTTAACAGTAAGGTATTGTACATTACAAAATAGCTAGATGAGAGGCTTTTGAATGTTCTCATCACAAAGAAATAATAAATGTATGAGGTGACAGATATGCTAAATACCCTGATTTGATCATTGTACAATATGTAGATGGTTCAAAACATCAAACTGTGCCCCATAAATATGAATACTTGTGATAGTTTGACACCATCTAATACATTTTAAAAATATGCAAGATAAAATAAAACAATGTTCATGAATAAAAATGAAATAAAATGTTGACATTATGTCCAAAAAAAGGATGCAAAGGTTTAAAAACATAAAATAATGTTACACATTGTTTTTGTATGCACACATATGTAGTTGTGATAGTAAAAATATAAAAATGTGCACAGACATGATAAACTCCAAATTCAAGAGATTGAGGCAGAGAGACGAGTGACTGGAGAGGAGCACAAAAGGGAAATGCAACTATATATTTAATGTTTAACTTCTTCGGCTGGGTAGTGAATACACAGGTATGTTATAGGACTCCCTACACTCTTTGTAGGCCTAAATTATTTTATCTCATAAAGCTAGCTCATTTTAATGGGAATGAAAAAGAAAAAGGAAGTATGCGGAAATTAAGAGAAAAGTTACTGAAACTGAAATAATTCAATAAGTAAAACCAATGATACATATGTTCCACCACACATTTAAATAAACAGCCCAAATAACCCACTTGATTTATACCAAGGCTACAAAACATGTCTATTTTATTAAATAAATAGATGATTTCTAGCTATGCAAATAACATTCAACTAGTGGCCTTCAAGGTATCTATATCATATTTCCAGATCAATTAATTTTTTCCTACTCATTCGCTTTTATTTAAAATCACTACCACCTCTAAAATGAAAACAAAAGGGGAAAGGATTAGCTTCTCCATTATTTTATATAATGCATCCCCTTTTTTCTAAATTACATAAACCTTTAAAATTAAAATTAATCTTAATACTTAACCTGTTTCCAAAATACTGAGTGTCTAATTCCTTCCATCAAACAACCAGCATTATATAAACAGAGGACTAAGATTCCAGATGAAACAGCTGGAGTAGACAGGTGTATGTTTTTTAAAATAACAGTTCTAAAAACAAACAAACAAAAAAAAACAGTTCTTGCTGGATGTGGTGGCTCATGTCTGTAATCCCTGCACTTTGAGAGGCTGAGGCAGGCGGATCATGAGGTCATGAGTTTGAGACCAGCCAGGCCAACATGGTGAAACCCTGTCTCTACTAAAAATACAAAAATTAGCCAGGCATGGTGGCACACACCTGTAATCCCTGTCAATCAGGAGGCTGAGGTAGGAGAATCGCTTGAACCCGGGAGGTGGAGGTTGCAGTGAGCTGAAATCACATCACTGCACTCCAGCCTGGGTGACAGAGTGAGACTCTGTCTTGGGAAATAAAATAACATTTCTTTTCATTTAACCATTCCTAAAAGATTAGATAGCAATACTTACACATTAATAAGGTCAAAAAAGAACAGAACATTCAAATTAAAAGGCAATGTACGCCTTTCCTTCTGGCAGCAGCCATCAGGTAAGCCAAGATGGATGCATACAAGTACATCCAGGAGCTATGGAGAAAGAAGCAGTCTGATGTCATGCACTTTCTTCTGAGAGTCTGCTGCTGGCAGTACTGCCAGCTCTCTGCTCTCCACAGGACTCCCCACCCCACCTGGCCTGATAAAGCACGCCAACTGGGCTACAAGGCCAAGCAAGGTTACGTTATACATAGGATTTGTGTTTGCCGTGGTGGCCAAAAACGCCCAGTTCCTAGGGGTGCAACTTACAGCAAGCCTGTCCATCATGGTGTTAACCAGCTAAAGTTTGCTCAAAGCCTTCAGTCTGTTGCAGAGGAGCGAGTTGGATGCCACTGTGGGGCTCTAAGAGTCCTGAATTCTCATTGGGTTGGTGAAGATTCCACATACAAATTTTTTTAGGTTATTCTCATTGATCCATTCCATAAAGCTATCAGAAGAAATCCTGACACCCAATGGATCACCAAACCAGTCTACAAGCACAAGGAGATGCATGGGCTGACATCTGCAAGCCAAAAGAGCCGTGGTCTTGGAAAGGGCCATAAGTTCCACCATACTATTGGTGGTTCTCGCTGGGCGGCTTGGAGAAGGTGCAATACTCTCCAGCTTCACCATTACCACTAACATAAGTAAAGTTTGTAAAATTCATACCAAATAAACAATTTAGGACAAAGAAAAGGCAATGTACTTCACTGGCCATTTTTGTGACTCCTAGGCTAGTCATAGCATCTCTACACTACAAATAAGTTGTCCTATGATAACAATACAGATACTTCAGATTGTTATAGCACTGCATGCATCTCACAACAATCCTGCTACATAAACAGGATCATAACCTCCTTTTAAAATTAAGGAAGCTAAAGCTGAGACATCTATGTTCCCACAGCCAATTCAGGCTGGAGTCCAAAGCTAACAATAACCTCAAAAGATTAACTTAACAGAGCAATGTTTGCAAAAGCCATAAAGTAAAACCAGCCAAAGGTGAGAGTGGTGTGGAGAGAATGCTTGAAAAATACTGATACCCTGCAATAAATACAGGTAGAGACAGGTTCCCCAAAAGTGAAAAATATGCCTCATGTATCTATGTGCCTTTCCAACAGGGGCTGAGCAACTGCTGCCATGTCAATAATAGATAAAAGGTAGAAACATGTCTTTAGTGTGTGTGTGAAACTTTTCTTGCAAGGCAGCTGTCATTATCTCAGGAAGGTAGGGGGAAGTAGAATTCAACTATTTGAAATTGCAATTGAGTCAGCTACTTTTCAACAATGTCATGTGTTAAATATGGTCTTGGTGCAGGAATCTTAGAGTCTATGAAGACTATTTGGGGATTGGAATGCCTTTTCTCCCTCATCAAAACAGTCACCTGATTACATACGTAACACCCATGTAACAAACAACCACATATACCCCCAAATATAAAAATATTAAAAAGAAAAGAAAATTTATTTTTAAATTACCTGATTTAACTTGTCAGACACAATCTATGTCTAAATCAAGAACTGCCTGTAATGTTATTGCTTCTTTCATAGGGAAAAATCCATCTTACAATTTTACTTCTAAGACAAAATAGTGCCAAAACCTACAAATGCAAAAACATTAAATGCCTATGAAAACTAAAATAACTGTCAGTATTTAACCACTTGTGTAGAATAAGTTGAAAAAACAGGCTAGACATGGTGGCTCACATGGGTAATCCCAACACTTTAGGAGGTCGAGGTGGGTAGATCTCTTGAGCCCAGGAGTTCGAGACCAGCCTAGGAAACATAGTGAAACTGTGTCTCCACAAAAAATACAAAAATTAGCTAAGTACGGTGGCACATGCCTGTAGTCCCAGCTACAAATATAAAATAAGTTCTTAATAAGAAAAAAACACTTATTTTATATTTGTCATAACTTGTTAAGAATAAACTACAAAAAAAAATAAAAGTTTGGTGAAGCTGAAAAGGAAAACTTAGTTTAGCCAAACATTTCAAGTATCCCATTAATTTTATAAATGTCATTACTAAAAAATAATGATGCTAAATGGTAATTACCCAGCCAGACATTAAAGTGTCTTTAAAAGTTTTAATTATTAAAAAGTCTTATGCTAAGAAAACAACCTGATAGTATGGGCTAAGGACCTTTACAGACACCTCACCAAAGAAGATATACAGATAATATACAAGCATATGAAAAGATGCCCCACATCATATGTCATCAGAGAAATGCAAATTAAAACAATGATGAGACACTACCACATACCTATTATTAGCAGAATGGCCAAAATCCAGACGCTGACAATGCCAAATGCTGAAGAGGATGTGAGGCAATAGGAACTCTCATTTAATGCTGGTGGAAATGCAAAATAGTACAGCCACTTCAGAAGACAATTGGGCAGTTACTTATAAAACTAAACATAATTTACTATACAATCCAGCAATTGCACTCCTTGGTATTGACGCTAAAGAGTTGAAAACTTATGTCTATACCCAAACTGCACACAGATGTTTATAGCAACTTAAAAATTAAAATTAAGTAATTAAAACAGCTAAGATACGTATTCCCCCTAGTAGATTGCTCGTGTGTCCATTACTATGTAGCTACAAACAGAACAAAAATTGAAACAATCTAAATTTTCTACAATAGGATATTAATCAAATAAACTCTAGTGCATCAAATGTAATAGCTGTCTTATTTTTGGCTACCCAGCATTCAAGCACACATCCCATGTCAAGAAAATGCCCCCACTGAGGGCATCTTGGAAATAAACAGTACAACCCTAGCTCCCATTATTAAAGCCAAAGTGTGTGTTATGGGAGGAAGGGAGAAGGGAGGAGACAGATATGCCTTTTCCCTGTTCCCTTGAAGCTGAGATGCTGCTAAGTGATTCTAGATTTGGCTAGTCAGACGCTTCTGCCCAGGATTTTGAATCATGAGAAAGTAACATGAATACACAAGGACAGATCAAGATCATTCTCAGCAAAGGCAGCAGTACAGTCAAGATGCCAACAATGGCAGTGGCAAAAGTCCTGAGAAAGCCAGTGCCAGTGAAGAGGTCCTCACTAGACTTCATGGGGCATGTCGTTGGTCTGTTTTAATCTCATCGTGTTCCTACCCATTTTCCAAGCCTGGTTGATGCTGATTGACTTCTGTTGTCTCTTTAAGCAATCCAAATAGCCTAACCAATAAATTCCTATTTCTAGTTAAGCGAGTCAGAACTGCTTTATGTTGTCTGCAAGCAAGAACCCAGCCTAGTGCATGTATTATAAATACCATGTGGCCATTAAAAACAATGATGTAGATATCCATTTTCAGACAAGAAAAATGTCAGGATACATTAAGAGAAAACAAATTTTATTCTGTAAAAAGTCCTCTTAACCAACCTCCAATGGGTTAACTGATGGTCTCTTTTCTATCACTAAAATATTCAGATGCCCACAGCATGCTTAGTACTTAGATGCACACTCCTTGTTCCCACCAGTAGAATTGTTGACATATAGAGATTAAGCTTTGTTTACTCTCAAGCTGTTTATGTCCACTGAACTTCTCATGGCCAAGTGATTTAATTAAATATTATGTACACTGATTAAATAACAGCAAAAAGGAGAGTTGTTTTTTCTATGAAAACAAAATTGAATGCACTAGGAATGTTCGATAAGGTGACTAGCAAAGTACTGCTAGAATAGATTGGGGGGTAATCATAAAAACCTAAAAGAATTCTCATCTCTTAAATTTGTTCTCTATTTTAATAAAACCAAACTAGAAGCTAGAAATCTGGAAGGAAGCAATATGGGTGTGGTTTATGCAAGCAAGGAAAGGAAGAATTCCAAAGGACCCATAGGCAAAGAAAAGGTTGTGGCCCTATATATAAATATTGGAGAATAAGGCCGGGCACAGTGGCTCCTGCCTGTAATCCTAGCACTTTAGGAGGCCAAGGTGGGTGGATTTCCTGAGCTCAGGAGTTCGACACCAGTCTGGGAATATGGTGAAACCCCATCTCTACTAAAATACAAACAATTAGCTGGGTGTGGCAGCGTGTGTCTGTGGTCAGCTACTTGGGAGGCTGAGACAGGAGAACTGCTTGAACGCAGGAGATGGAGGTTGCAGTGAGCCAAGATCATGCCACTGCACTCCAGCCTAGGCAACAAAGAGAGACTCTGTCTCCAAAAATAAAAATAAAAAATATAAATACTGGAGAACAAATGAATCTACATTTCAGATTTTTAAAAAAATGACTAAGCTATATTTACATAATTTTTTTTTAATAGAGACAGGGTTTCACCATGCTGGCCAGGCTGGTTTAAAACTCCTGACCTTGTGATCCGCCCACCTCAGTCTCCCAAAGTGCTGGGATTATAGGCACGAGCCACCACACCTGGCTTATTTACATAATTTTTACGATTCCCTTCTTCAACTGTTCAACCTTGGTAGAGAGTTTCTACCATGTTTCCATTGTCTGTGAGGGAAGAGTCTGGACTATGTCACAGAACAAACAAGAAAAACTACCAACTTCCATTTTGTTCTTCCCATCACTGAATTTTCCCCGATGTTTGCACTATAAAGCCATGGGTGCAATATCCTATTATAAATGGATATGTCCAACAGGTTTTGTGGCTATTCTTTAAGTTGCTGCCATTCAGAATACTCAGTGGAAGTCAGAGATGATTTTCCTCACACACAGTTTTATACAACATTTATCTTTTCTCTAAAAGTATGTATGGGCTATAGCAAAATGAATATTTTCTGAGAAAGGCAGACACTTTTTTTAAAAGATTTTTTAAATTGTGGTAAAATGGCTGGGCACGGTGGCTCACACCTGTAATCCCAGTACTTTGAGAGGCTGAGGCAGGCATATCACCTGAGGTCAGAAGTTCAAGACCAGCCTGGCTAACATAGTAAAGCCCCATTTCTAGTAAAAATACAAAAAATTACCCAGGCGTGGTGGCACGCGCCTGTAATCCCAGCTACTTGGGAGACTGAGGCAGGAGAATTGCTTGAACCCAGGAAGCAGAGGTTGTAGTGAGCCGAGATCATGTCATTACACTCCAGCTTGGGCAATAAGAGTGAAACTCCATCTCAAAAAAAAAATTGTGGTAAAATACACATAACACAAGATTTACCATTTTACTCATTTTTGTGTGTACAATTTAGTTGAATTAAGTACATGCACATTGTCGTGCAACCATCACCACCATCTATCTTCAGTACTTTTTCATCTTCCCAAATTCAAACTCTGTACCTATTAAAAAATAACTCCCTAACTCCCTCACCCTCAGACCCTGGTAACCACTGTACTATTTTATATCTCTATGATTTTGACTACTCTAGGTACTCCACATAAGTAAACTCATATAATATTTGTCTTATTGTGGCTGGCTTATTTCATTTAGCATAACACAGTCAAGGTTTACTAACGTAGGATCATGTGTCAGAATTTCATTCCTTTTTAAATCTGACTAATATTCTATTATATCATATATATATATATGTATATATATATGACTAATATTCTATTATATCATATATATATGTGTATATATTATGTGTGTATATATATATATATATATATATTCATACCAAATTGTATTTATTCACTCATTTGTTGATGGACATTTGGGCTGCTACTACCTTTAGACTACTGTGAATAATGCTGCAATGAACACTGGTATACAAATATCTGTTCAAGTCCCTACTTTGAATTGTTTTGGTTATACATCCAAAAGCGGAACTGCTGGATCATGTGGTAATTCTATATTTAATATTCGTAGGAACCACCGTACTGTTTTCCACCATGACTGGACCATTTTACATTTCACCAACAATGCACAAGAGTTTCAGTTTCTACACATCCTTGCCAACACTTGATATCTTCTGAGGTTGTTTTTTTTTGTAATAGCCATCCTAGTGGATGTGAAGTGGTAACACACTTTTTTTTATTTCAGAAATTTCAATGAAGAATTGGAGAATCAAAATCAACTATGAATAAATGGAAAGATACATTTCATTGTCAGTCATTTCCTTGTAATTTTATTTCATTTATAATGTATTCTTATAATTTTTCTTGACTATTTCCCCTCTCTTCTGATTTTCTGGCAAGAACTGATTGTAATATATACTTTAAATGTGAAATACTTGGCTTCGATTCCTATTTTATGAACAATCAGCTTAATAGGTTAGTACAATAACTTGGAATGAGTTCAAAGGGATCAAGATAAAAATGTAACAACTGGTCATGAGTGGACGTTCTTGGCTCATCATATGCTTATTTTTAGAGTGGATATAAAAAAGGAAATGAAATTTTTTAGAGTAAATATTAAAAAATGGAATTTCCTTTACACCAGTTCTTCACAAACCTAACATTCAGATTTAAACACATTTCTCTAAACTTTCTCCTAGAAGTAGTAAGAATATACTAAAGGAGTAGATACAATATTATCATTTCAGCACTGTAAATCAATAGCCAAGTAATAATAAAGCAATACAGTCCACAATTATTACAACAAAGTAGACTGACTAGTTAAGATGATGTGGGCAATATCTAGAATCTAGGAATATATTATTCTTTTTTGTACAAATTTATGGAGTACAAGTGCAATTTTGTTACATGCATAGATTGCGTATTGGTCAAGTCAGGGCTTTTAGAGTATGCATCATCTGAATAACATACATTGTACCCATCAAATAATTTCTCATTGTCCATTCCCCTCTGTCCCCCTCACCCTTCTGAGTCTCCATTGTCTATCATTAGGAACATATTATTCTATCATCCTGAACAATTTGTTATATCTACTTTAGAAAATAATATCAGAGGACCTGAACTATCATTAGAAGTTATTCTAATATCTGCCCTCAACCCACCTAAGCATTTATAATAAATGCTTCCCACAGAAGAATGAAATAATTTATAATACATTTCAGACCAATGAAATTGCATGAAATCTCAGGAAAACTTAAGTAGGAAACTATGCCTATCATTGCCTAAGTAAATACACATACGTAGTACCTAGCAATAGTTATTGCTAAATAAGTGTTACTTATAATTATACAGTAAGTATTATTACTGTACAGTAAAAAGGCAGAGATTAATGGCATGGGCCCAAGTCACATATACTTGGCCAAACACAGACTCCAAAATAATCACTTTTGTGAGTCTCCATAGGGACTCCTAACTAGTGGCAGATAACAAGGAAGGCTGCAGCACTGATATATGCCACTACTTTTCACTCTCTTACTGGGATGAAAATCTTCTATTCCAAATCTTCCAAATCTGAAGTAAGGGAGAAAACCAGAATGGAAAGAAAGAGTGCAACAGCATAAGAGAGTGAAAGAGAGAGTGCACCAATACAGGTGTTCAATAAATAGTTTTCTGTTGGGTGTATGGTCAGTTGAATGAATGGACAGATAACCTCTCAATTCTCCTGTGAGATGAGAAAGCTGAAAGCAGGGATTTCTTCTTGGTTAGATGGCCAGATATGGTGGGAAACTACTAACATTCTGAGATCTTTGCCAGATACTCTAGTTTTCTCTTGACTACAAGATGAAAATTAATGGAGCAAAGTCTACCTCCATTCAGTGATCAATATTATCATTAATAACGGGGACAACCAGGCATTATCTACCCCCTGTGTACCATCTATGAAGTATTCTCATGAAAAATCTTCCCTGTCCCTGCCCCCCATGACGTTTGTCTCCCAGGCTACAATGCAGTGGTGCCATCTTGGCTCACTGCAGCCTCAATCTCCTGGGTTCAAGTGATCCTCCTACCTCAGCCCCAGCTAATTTTTGTATTTTTAGTAGAGATGGGGCATTGCCATGTTGTCCACGCTGGTCTCGAACTTTTGAACTCAAGCGATCCACCTGCCTTGACCTCCCAAAGTGCTAGGATTACAGGGGTGAGCCACCACACCCAACCTCACCAAAAATCTTTAATCTGTATCTAATTAAGCCTTTAGAGCTAACTTCCAATGTACAGGAAATAACAGAGAATAAAGGATAAAGTTAAATGACAATATGAAGAAACAATCCAAAAAATATAGGTGAGACAAGAATAGCACTGCTTAATAGAACTTTCTGCAGTGAAAATGTTCTATATCTATGCTGTCCAATATAGTAGCCACTAATGATATGTGTGTAGTGAGTACTTGAAACGTGTCTTGTTCGAAATGAGATGCATTATAAGTACAAAATACATAGTGAATTTCAAGGACTTAGTAGGAAAAAAGAATGTAAACTATCTCATTAATAATTTTATATTGATTGATTAGATATTAAAATGACAGTAACTTTGAGATATTGGCTTAAACTATATTACTAAACTTAATTTCACATTTCTTTTTACTTTTTATTGTAGCTATTAGAAAATTTTAAATTACATATGTAGCTCACATATTTCTATTGAACAATGCTGGTCTAGAATAATTATCATTTCACAATTTTTTGTCTTTACAATTTTGGTCTGTGATCCATCTGCAGCTGCTTTTTGTGGCTCATATGAGGTAGTAATCGAGGCTAATTTTTTTCCCATGTGGACACTCTACTGATATCACAACTTATTTAAAGAGATTTTCCTTGTCAGGTTTTGAGGTTACATTGATATAAAGGTAACCTTTGATATAAAGGTTACTTCAGAAAAGAATTGGGCAGTGTTCACTTTTTTCAATTCTCCAGAAAAAGTTGGTGTTAGATTGGTGTTATTTCTTTACTAAATAGAAGAATTCACCATGGAAGCCATTTGGGACTCCAGTTTTCTTTGTGGGAAGATTATTCTATGAGTTACTGAGAGACGTATATTAAAATGTTCAACTATGATTATGGACCTATTTCCTTTTTCAGTTTTGATAATTTTTGTTTTACATATTTTGAGGCTATGCTATTCAATGTGTAGAAACTTAGGAATATTATATCTATCTGTTGAATTAACCTTTTTAACATTACAAAGTGTTCTCCTCTCAACCCCAAGCTTCTGGAAGAATTGGCAAAACTCGAGCTATCTGAAATAACAAGAAGAAATTGTTGTTGACTTTTTTTTTCTTTTTTGAGTCAGAATCTCGCTCTGTCGCCCAGGCTAGAGTGCAGTGGCACGATCTCAGATCACTGCAACCTCTGCCACCCGGGTTCAAGTGATTCTCCTGCCTCAGCCTCCCAAGTAGCTGAGACTACAGGTGCACACCACCACACCTGGCTAACTTTCTGTATTTTTAGTAGAGACGGGGTTTCACTGTGCTAGCCAGGATGGTCTCGATCTCCTGACCTTGTGATCTGCATGCCTCGGCCTCCCAAAGTGCTGGGATCACAGGCGTGAACCACTGCACTTGGCCTGTTGTTGATTTTTAACCTGTAAGCTCTCTTAGAATTTGATTTCCCCGAAATGAGTTATTTGCTTTGTGATGCTTGTTACTTACTGTATTGATTATATTTGAGAAATGAAGAATAATGTGAAAAGCTGAGCTGTAACTTGTAACTTTGGCTCTGCTGAGCTATTGTTGTAGAACCAGGAAGTCTGTGAAAGGGACTAACCACATGGCTCGACTGCCAGAGGGAGATGACAGCACTTAATAAGCTTCTCGTTGCAAAGAGCCTATAAATGAATGTGTAATGGAGAGGCTTATTACCCAGATTCCTTTCCCAGGAAAGGCATATTGATTACGGCCCTGGAAAGGGAATGCGACCCTTATGGAGAGCCTATAAAAGGACACATGAGGGGCGTCTGTCATGAGGAAAAACCTCTGTGGTGGAGATAAGGATGTAAAAGTCCTTCTTTTCCCACTGCTCCTCCAGGCCTGCATGGAGGCCCCTCATCTTGCAGCTTCGTGGTCAGACTGGTTGTCCTATGTTAGATCCTGTTTCCCCTGCAGCTGTGAGCCCACTGTATTCTTGCTGATAATCATAAGTTTATGTTTAACCTCTACTCTTGCTAAGGTGTATGATTTCTATGCTGACACACAGAAAGTTATCTTTACAGTGTTCTGCTTTTATAATACCAAGTTGTGATTTTTGTGCACCAGTTTTTGCAAATGTATTCTTTTTATATGATCATTTCCACACTGTTGTGTAGCCTCACTCCCTTCCCCTATTGAAAGAGTCTAATAAAAAACTGTGGTTTTTAGGGGAACTTTAGACATCCACGGAGCAGCATTATGTGGTGTCTCCCTTGGGCCCAGCTTTAAGAAAAACTTTCTTTGTCTTTTTTTTCCTTTTTCACCAACTGCTTGATCACTTTGGGATATCTTGAATCCACATTGATATATTGGGAGCTGGTCTTTCCAATACTTCCTGAATATCCTAAATACTTTCTTTGACTCCATAAAAAGATCTTGATTAATATTTTTTCTTATCATCTGCTTCAGGGAAAAAGCCAAAAAAACTTAATAATTATTATTATCGTTAATATTTTATCAATCATTGTTTTGTGTCAGGGATTGTTCCAAATGCTTTACTCATTTCATTGTCACAACTCTTCAATACAATAGAACATAAAATGATTCCAATTTTAATAATAATGACATTATGGCAAAGAAAATCGATACCATTTACATAAATTATCCAAAAATCACACATGGAAAGTCCTTGTGAAAACCTGGTCCCAGACCCATAGTAGATGCTCCATAAATGGTAATTTCTGCATCTGTCTAACCCCTACCTACTTTTATTTGGAGACAGGGAGAGTCTCGCTCCATCATGCAGGCTATACATTACAGTGGCACAATCATAGCTCACTGCAACCTCAAACTCCTGGGCTTATGTCATCTTCTCACCTCCGCCTACCAAGTAGCTGAGACTGTAGGTACATGCTACCATGCTTCGTTCAATCCTGACCTAGTTTTTATTTTACAAAATACAAAACTTTTGGCTAATTGCTTTATAATCAATAGTTTGATATTATCGATATTTCAATCTGCAACTTAAAACTTCAGATAAAACCATATCCTCATGATAAAAGCATCATGATGGGAAAACAACATTATTAAGGAAACAAAGACAAATTAAATTATTACAGATACATAAACACATATATACAAAATTATATTTTTAATAAACATATATGCTTTACTTTTGAAATATGTTTCATTTAGACTGCAAAACAAAGCAAGAAGATCTATTATGAATCAGGGTTGAATATGCTCTCAGGAAGGAAGATAATGATCTAACCAATCTCTTTCATTGGGAGCTATTTTCAGAATATTATAAGGCCTCCGGGATTCCAGATGGAAAAGAGTATAATTAAATCTTCACCATCAAATATCTATGTTAGAAGACCTTGAGAATAAAAGATTGCCTAGTAGCAAATGGCATACTACTTCTTGACTACACTTGCACCTGAGGACACAACAGGACAAGGTGTATTTAACCTTAGAATATCTCTATACAACGAAAACAAGTAAATGCAATTATCTCCACTTCTAAAGTTGGCAAACACTTATAAGGTAAATGACTTGCTCAAGATTGAATAGGGTTTCGTATAAAAACTTAAACTCATTATCTCTTTTTTTCACTTAAAAATTATTATATTTTAAGTTCTGGGGTACATGTGCTGAACGTGCAGTTTTGTTTACACAGTTATACATGTGCCATGGTGGTTTGCTGCACCCATCAATCCATCATGTACATTAGATATTTCTCCTAATGTTATTCCTCCCTTTCTCCCCCACCAGGAATGCTTTGACACTGTTGGTGGGAGTATATCTCTTTTTTTATATGGTACTAAGTGGAGGATTGAGAATGGTTCTTTATCTTTTGTTTTAAGGTAGTATTGAAATGAAAAAAGAATGAACGTTTAGATTCAGATAGCATACATGGTGATAATGTAATAATTTTAGTAATAAGCTATATTGAGTAATTTTTGCAAGGCAAACAGCATACTGCATATTTACAGGTTAAATCATTTTTAACAAAATTTTAACAATGATAATGACACAATAGCAATGATTCCATGAAGAATCTGCTAAGATAAAGAATCCTAGGCCAGGAACAGTAGCTCATGTCTGTAACCTCAACACACTGGGAAGCCAAGGAGGGAGAATAGCTTGAGTCCAGGAGTTCAAGACCAGCCTGGGCAACACAGCTCAGTTTCTACAAAACAACCCAGTAGCTACAAAAATAAATAAATAAAAGTAAAATAACCTGGAAACCATCATTTTCAGCAAAGTGACACAAGAACAGAAAATCAAACACCACACGTTCTCACTAAGGAGGGTGTTGAACAATGAGAACATGTGGACACCCCAGAACATCACACACTGGGGTCTGTTGTGGGGGGACTTGGGGAGGGACAGTGTGGGGTTGGGAGGTTGGGGAGGGATAACATGGGGAGAAATGCCAGATATAGGTGACGGGGGATGGAGGTAGCAAACCACATTGCCATGTATGTACCTATGCAACAATTTTGCATGATCTGCACATG